>VTPC01007760.1:107203-183874 GCA_011009095.1 Ignelater luminosus
ACTAAGCTTCTTTTCAGATTCGGGCAAATATCTTCTCGGTGCGCCTGTTGGCCGTTGCTATAGCACTTTCAGGTTGTGTTATCAATCTAAGATTCTTTAGATTATTTACGTACAGTTAAAATTTCACAAAATGTTGACTTAACTCAGTTCTTAGAAACACCGGAAATAATTAATTTTGATATTCCTAAGCTTGTATTCAGATTCGGGGCAAATATCTTGTAGGTGCTCCTGCTGGCCGTTGCATTAAAACATCCAGGTCCTGTTTTTAGTCTAACATTCTTTAGATTTTTCACGTGCAGTTAAGATTTCACAAGAGGCTGACTTAACTCAGCTCTTACACACATCGGAAATAATTAATTTTAAAATTCCCAAGAGTATTTTCAAATTCGGGGCACATATCTTCTCGGTGCTCCTGTTGGTCGTTGCAATAGCGTATCCAGGTTCTGCTCACAGTATAAGATTCTCTACATTATTCACGTGCAGTTCAGCTTTCGCGAAAGACGCACGTAACTCAGCTCTTAGACGCAACGGAAATAATCATCAAGTTTGAAATTCCCAAGATCGTGTTCAGATTCGGGGCACATACGAGGCTGAATCGAAAAGTTTCCAAAATCGCCTATAGATGACGGCCGTAATTCGATTTATTTTGCATCATCAAGTAGGCTGGTATTTCAATTATTCATTGAAAATCAAATTGATCTGTAATTTAGTTCACTTTTGATAACCGTTGATGCACTTGTATTTCGTGATTTTCCAATTATGGAGAAAAATGAAATTAGAGCTGTCATTATTTTTTTTTATTTGAAGGGCAAGACAGCCACAGAAAATAAAGCCAGATTGGATTCTGTTCTTGGTGACTGTTCACCATCGTTTTTCACCGTTAGTCCTTGGACGTCTGGATTCAACCGTGGACGCACCCGCATAATTGATGATCCTTGTTCAGGGTGCCCAAAATCTGCAACTACTCCAGAAATCATTAACAGAATCCATAATATGCTGTTAGATAATCGTCGAATAAAAGTTCGTGAAATAGTCGAGGCTGTGGGCATCTCATATGAACGGGTTGTCAATTACTTGCACCATGAGTTGAGATTAAAAAAAGTTTCAGCAGAATGGGTGTCGCGTCTGCTCACTTCAGAACAAAAGCATTCGAGCTCGAACTTCAGTTGAGTGTTTGCACTCGTTTAGAAAAAATCCAGTCGATTTCATAGTGAGATTTGTGACTATGGACGAAACTTGGATTCACCATCATATTCCAGAAACCAAATAGTCAAAACTGTGGGTTGGCCGAGAAGAATTCGTCCCAAAGAAGGCAAAAACAGTTCAGTCAGCTGGAAACGTAATGGCTTCTGTTTTTTTGGGATGCTAAGGGCATCTTACTTACTGACTATCTGGATAAAGGAAAAATCATAACAGGCCAACATTACTCAACACTTTTAAAACAATTAAATGCAGCAATTCGTGAAAAACGCCCCGGAATGTCCAAGAAAAAAATCTTGTTTCACGAAGACAATGCACCTGTGCAACAAAAAAAGCCGAGTTGAAGTTTGAAATCGTTCGTTATCCTCCCTACTCACCCGATTTGGGTCCATCGGATTTTCATCTGTTCCCCAAACTGAAAAGAATTTCTATCTGGAAACTGTTCGGAAACCTTCAATCCAGCCTTGTATCTTCTCGGTGCTCCTGTTGGTCCTTACAATAGCCTACCCAGATTCTGTTTTCAGTCTAACATTCTTTAGTTTCACAAAAGGCTAACTTAGCTCAGTTCTTGAGCACATCGAAAATGATTAATTCTGAAATTTCCAAGACCGTTTGCGTTGGACTGTTTTCAGATTCAAGGGAAATATCTTCTCGGTGCTTTCATTGGTCATTGCAATAGCACATCCGGATTCTGACTTCAGTCTAAGATTCTCTAAATCACTCAGCTGCAGTTCGAATCTCACAACAGATAGACTTAACTCAGCCCTTGGGCGCATGTAAAATAATTAATTCTGAGATTCGCAAGGCTGTTTTCCTTGGACTATTTTCAGATTCAACGTAAATATCTTCTCGGTACTGCTGTTGGTCATTGCAATAAAACATTCAGGTTCAGTCTCCAATATAAGATTCTTTAAACTGTTCACTAGCAGTTCAAATTTCACAAAAGGTTAACGTAACTCAGCTTTTGGGCACAAGGGAAATGATTGATTTTGAAATTTGTAAGACTGTTTTCCTTGAAATGCTTTCAGATTCACGGCAAATATTTTGATTCTGTTAGTCATTAGCACATCCAGGCTGTCTACAGTCTAAGATTCTTTAAATTATTCACATGCAGTGTAAATTTCACAAAAGGCTGACCTAACTCAGTTTTCGGATACATCAAAAATGATTAATTTTAAAATTCTCAAGACTGTTTTCCTACGATAGTTTTCAGTCTCAAAGCAAATTTGTTCTCGGCACTGTTGTTGGTCATTGTAAAATCGGGTCCAAGTGTTGCCTCGTGTCAAAAGATTTTCCGGTTTAATTCACAGGAAGTCCAAACGTTACACACGAGGCTAACTAAATTTCGTTGTTGGATACATGATGAAATCACTCTAAGACCGATAAATTCC
The DNA here is from genome assembly GCA_011009095.1 of Ignelater luminosus. NCBI lineage: Eukaryota > Metazoa > Arthropoda > Insecta > Coleoptera > Elateridae > Ignelater > Ignelater luminosus. The sequence continues at coordinate 109,795 of VTPC01007760.1, forward strand.
TTTCAGATACTTTTGTTCACGTAACAAATCTCTAGACATAGTTCACGAGCAGTCCAAACATCACATAAGATTGATTGAGTACACACTAAAAATGATTGATTTTGAGGTTTCCAAGACTGTTTTCAACAAATAACTCAAGTATAACAATATTGAAAACTCAAAAACTAGTCATTTATAAGAGTTGGGTATATTTTAAGTAGATTTCAGTGACAATCTTCTTGGTTACTAAAGAAATTTTGAAAAATTTCCAGCAAGCAGAGTAACGTCTAGTTCACGTGAATCACTGGTCATCAGTTACGTCGCATTAACATTTGAAAAGACACCAAAATGTCATAGCTCAAAGACCTCATACCAGGATTTTAAAAAGGAGTTATTTAATAGCAAAGTAAAAACTTTTTGGCGTCATGCTGAAATATAGAATTTTTGATATTCAATACAAAATTGAAAATGACGTTTTAATGACGTGACTAACATGTCGAATTAATCAAACCAAAATTCGCGTTACTTGAGAATTCTGCGTAATCTCATTCTGCAGAAGCAAAGTGATAGAGAGTATTTTGATTTTTCGAAACATTCCAACCATACACCTGCAATGTCTTTCTTTCAGATTCATTTTCATTACGACAGTGTTGGCTCGTATTAATTAACTACTCAACCCACTAAGCCAGCACAACAAAGTGACAATTAAAAATACGACATAGGAAAGGACAATATGTACTTAAACCGAGTGACCCAAAATGATTAATGATAATAAAATGGAGCTGCATAAACTAAATTTAAATAAAATAAATAACATGATTGATGGCAGTTTGAATTTCCCACGAAAGCCAGTAGTACTAAATAAAGCAACAATACGATGAATACAAGAATACATAAATTGACATGACAACACGTACAGTACTGGTTGGTTAAATGACAACTATCAACACCACCAACTTTAAGTTGCAAAAATCACTGAAATATTAATTCAAACTGTCATCAATCATTTTTGATCACTTGCTATTTCTTGTTTTGAAATTCCACATAGTTCTTAAGAAGAAAATGGAATAGGAACATGTCTAGAAACCAAAAATCTGATACCCTTTTGTTGACAAAAAGTCTTTCTTTTGAGCCCGCCTTCTTTCGAATGATTACACATGTAGAGCTTACTTTTCTTCTCTTTTGGGGATTCAGATTTCACAATTCAGAACAGCATGTAGGTCTGAAGGACGCAAGAGTTGTACGGGACAACAAGGACAGGACCGAAATGTATGAATGGTTACTGTAGCACCTCCCTTTCCCTCAAAACCCGTATTGATACTCAATCAGCACTGGCGTTGTAGTTGGCAGACGAAATCAACTGCCATAAGGGCATAAGAATTGTTGGTGGTGACTTTGGAACAGTCAGATTCAAACGAAGCGACGGAGTACAATCTCTTGCTGTCATTACCAGTGCTATACGAGTAGACGACGAATTGATTCCTATTAATCCCACAACTTTGTTCCAACGAATTTCCGTTGCTAAGCATTCAGATTATTCGACGCACGATCTGGGCGCTTATTCCTTGTCCCTATTTGACAATGGTTTGTTAAGAAAAGGAACCAAATTCACGCTCTACAAAGCATTCAAACAGTTCAGCGGCCAAGTTCAATATGTCATCGATGGTGGTTTTCTATTGCATAGCGTTGTTTGGCCTACGAATCAATTGTTTTCTTCAATCTGCGAGAGATATGTTCAGTACGTCCAGTCAGAATATCATCCACAGGCAGCAGTTGTCTTTGATGGCTACCCTGATGACGTAAAAGGTGGTACAAAGACTGCTGAGCGTATGAGAAGAACAAGAAAACATGCTTCAGCTGACATACTGTTTGATGACACAATGATACCAACGACGTCCAAAGAAAAAGTTCTTTGCTAACCCAAAAAACAATGGTCGTTTAATATCTATACTTACTACGAAGCTCTCATCAGCAGAAATGGAATGGAAGCAGGCGAAAGAAGACGCAAACACGCTGATTGTGAAACATTGCTTTGCTCTTGGCTCCATCAAATGAGACAGTAATTGTAGTTGGCGAGGATGTAGACCTCTTGGTTATTTTAATAGGTCTCTGCAGGGTTGACAACGTATTCTTCTTGAAACCTGGGAAGAACAACGTTCCTCTAGCTACTTCTTCACCTCTTCATACTGTGAGTTCGCCGGTAGCAGAAAACATCCTCTTCCTGCACGCAATGAGCGGTTGTGATACAATGTCAGCAATGCTCAAACAAGGGAAAACACACTTGTAAATAACCCGAACGTTGCTGACGTTGTAAAAGTCTTCACAGACTCAAATGCTACTCAGGGCATGGTAGCTGCTGCTGGGGAACGTTTCCGCGTTTCACTGTATAGCTACAGTGGAACAAATGTGCCTACGCTCAACCACCTAAGGTACATTTACTACAAAAAAGCAGCCTTCAGGTTGTAATGTTATTTTAAAATTCGCACTAAATTCGCCCCTGTTTTTCAATTTAGTTCGGATATTTGTTTTCTTGACGCGCAATATTTAAATTGTTTCATTAAACGAATGTTTGTTATAATGTTATTTTAAAGAATTAATATTTTTGTGGTCTCGACACCTAGACTCCAGTAGACGTGTCTTTCGTTGATTTCCAATATCAAATGCCCAGAATCATTAGTTGCAATACTGCAGTCACACAGTCTCGGGGAAGTCAAATTTAAACTAGCGAATCTACAAGTAAAATTCTCCATTGTCGCATAAAGAGTATTAATGTCTTAATCTGTTAGGAAGTATATCCGACATTTTAACCCCACTTCCGTAAGTACGAACTGCGTAACAAAAAAACGCAAAGGTTAGGCATTACGTGGATAGCTGTTGACTTGAACCAACGTGTGGTAATTTTCGACGTTTACCTCTACATCCCCTAATTGGATTCAAACCAAATGAAGTGAAGCGACCCTCTTAGAAAAAAAAGAGATCGGACTGGAGAAATCGTAATTTCTTCGTGTCAGAGACGCGCAATAGTCGCGGAAGAAAGTGGTTTGTTTGCCAACAGCAAGGCTTATAAATTTCGTTATCGTGGGGAATGTATAACCCAAATATAATTACGCTGGTGTCCTCCAGGAAGCAGAAATCGTAGAGGGTAGGAACGCAACCATTTTGGCCCTGTTGGTGTAGCATCTGTGTGTATACTACATTTTGGAAGCTCCGTAAAATTTTAATAATAGAGCTTCCACGAGGTAAGTTACACACAGGGTGAGGTTTCGTAAGAGGCCTATATACAGGGTGTCGGATTCACGAGTAGTCGCGTGACCGACCATCAGAACCCTTCGATCTACGACTGCTGGCGCCCTCTTTTACGACCATCTATTAGTTTAATAAGAGTTTTGAAAAACGATGAGCTTCTCTTTGTGAGAGATTAGCCAAGTTTATTTGAGAATCCACCCAACCTGCGGCGTGAGCTACGGGATTTAACATCTACCATTGGTCTGGACGGGACTTGTGCATACCTTTGAGCACTGGCCCGTTACAAGGTACAGCTCCAACATAGCTGCTTTACTACCATCTGCACTCTGTAAGAGTCTACCACCAGATCCAGCATTGGCTGGGGGTAGAAAAAATGCTAAAGAATGGGGATGGAGAAGAACAAATATTGGCCTTGGGCCTGTGACAATTCTTCCATCCCCTGCTCCCCCTGCATTATTGAAACTCGTATTCTGCAAGTGTACAAAGAAAACTGCCAGCGCAATTATGGGTGCAAGAAGGCAGGGCTTTCCCGAGAAAATTCTTGTTGGCAAATCTCTGATTCGTGTTCAGCGACCCAAAATACCATATAGTACCAAAAATCAAAACTCCACCAAAACTTTCTTTTATTTTCTACCAAATGCCTGGATTATAAGTTGAAAGAACATTTGGCCGGAACGTGCTTCAGCGACGATGACGATGTGAAAGAAGCGGTGCAACGCTTGCTCAAGGACATGACGGCGAGCTGGTATGACATGAGCATACAAAAACTGCGAAATGGCAATTATGTAGAGGAATAGAGGAATGTTCAAGCTTTAAAAATGACCTTATTTTAGGGATTACCCTCGTACATCTTCAGTAGCCAATTAGATTCACTTAATGCAACAAAATTACAGATGGCGTTTTAATTGTTACGTGTACAAACACAGAATCGGAAAAAGAACTCCCAATAAATTTTGTTTTATACCGCAGACTTTAAACTTCTTTTTAATTCCAACTCATTTATGATAATTAGACTTTAATTGTACTAATTATACACAAAGAAAATCAATAAAGAGAGACATCCATATCATTATCCCGTAAAATATTTAAACTTCTACGATGAAGATTTCTGATAACTCATGAAACGTTTTGGAAACACTCAGAGTTTAGTTTTAAAAGAAAATATTTGGATTTGTTTCGAATCGAAGTATAAATGGTATAAAATGAAACAAAAAAGGAGGAAGTAAAAACATTAGCTTCCGCTTTTGTGTATATTTGAATTTCCTTTTATAAAGCAACATAATGCAGTGTAAACGAAGATACAAATATCAATTTCGTAATAAAGTTGGGAACCTTTAACCAATAAATGGCAATGAATAATTTATAACTGAATATTCTAAAATACGTGGATGATTATTTTCGAATTTATAAACAGAAACATATTAACTAAATCTACTTGAACAAAATTAGGTACAAGCTCTGATTTATGAGTAATCGAATTGGAAACAAGATTAGTTTAAAAGATGTTTCAATTAGGAATTTAGTATACTTGGGATTTATTTAAATAGACGGCTTCAATATTTTTAATTGAATTTAAAAGAAAAATTAAATCCTCGTTGCTATACAATTGTGAAATGGATGTTAATAAAATTACTGCTATAAATTTTCTGTCACAAACAGTAGCTGTATAAATAAATTACACAAATTTAATGAATGTATCAGGTAAGTCTATTTGCATGTATTCATTTCCGGTATTTAATGAACAAAAAACTGATCCCTAGCGAATATATAAATACCTACACCAAACATAAAAATAAAACAGTTCCACATAATCAATAAGCCAAAAAGAACAGAATATAAAAACTTATTGTTATCACTTCGCTTAAGCCTACATGCGCGTGTGCGTATGGACAAACATCTAAGTATCATCAATTTCCTTGAAGAGAGCATGTCTCTAAAGGACTTATGTTACAGTGTCATTAATAAAAACATTGCCTTTTTGAAAGAAATATGAACTAGACTACCTCTCAAATTAATCAAGAGTTCTCTACATGTTTGCCATTATAGGTCTTCAGGCGATCGCGTGCCGGTTCGCGGTAAATGCGTGTATCCTGCGTGTTTCACCCCCGTAGTATATCAACCCCCTAGCGAGTGAGCCATCATAATATCCCTTAACACGTGGCTTGTGTCTCAGACGGGTCTACATAATACTGCCTTATCCTTTCCTTCCTATGTAAAATTCTGAATGATTTTGCCTACATTTGGAAGTTTATAAGAAAAAGGAGGAGGAAACGAGCGAAAAACTTTTTCAAACTTCTGTTAGCATACAAACCAATTTCCCAGCGTATTTTATTTTTATAACCTGGTAATATGAGTTTTTAAATCTTGGCCAAACTTCGGCGCTTTCAGTATTAATTTATTGTTTACGCGAACTCCACGAAGAAAATTTTCTTTGGTTCTTTTTTTTTCTATATTTAAATTATTTATTTTTTCCCAACACAGCTTATGTAGATACCTGAAGTTATATATTCCCCAAACGCTCGCTTTTCCCTTACAATTTTTAATAGAAAAAAAAGGAAACAAAAGCATTTCAAGTTTTATGAACACATTTTACTCGACATTATCTTTAAAGCAAGTATAGCAGTTTCAGTAATTAGTTTAAATTTACTTAATAAACAAGATTTCCATCTCATTACTAAATTATGAGGCCAAAAAATTTAAAATCTTAGAAAAGTCCGCGCTAACTTCGAGCTGTAAATTTTTTCGTTTATTCTCCCTCGAGAGAAATTATTTCCTATTGCATTACCGCGTTACCGTTTCTTTCTTTCATATTCTTCGTTCTCTTATAGCTTTCAAACTAAATATAAAACTTTTAAGAAATTTGTTTTGTTGTAAATTGGAATCTTTCTTGTCAAAAATAAAATTTTAGTTGTTTCACAAAAACGTTTAACTAAACTGAGTTATTTCAGGCGAAAAGAGACAACTACAAAATCGATGAGCCTACGTGTATTATTAATTAAATCGTTAGAGGGAAAATTAATTATTTAAAATAGACTCAATGATGCTACTAGTGAGAGAATCCATTTAGCAAATGATCTGATAACGACAATGAATGAAATGATAATATAAAGTGTTAATTCTGTTAAATAACAGCTCATTTCGTTTACTAATGCGGTCGTCCGCTACAAAATACTTTGTAAAGTTTGTTATTTTCTCCATTAAATTTAGTAGATTAGTAAAAAAAATTATTTCAAGGCGACAAAAACGATCTAACATGCCAATAGGCATCTTTGACTGTTCAGACAAGAAGATATCAGATAAAACATGAAATATGTCGAATCTGGTAATATACTACACAGAGCTTACCCCAGTAAGTCTTCGTGCACAGGCGGCTTCGAAAATGCTCACAGTGTGGGGCCTGCCTACATGCCACCTTTCTTTATGTACTAATTACCTGCAACAAAGAGAAAGACAAAATAAATAAATGGAATTATAGAATATACAGAATTTCTAAATGGGTTACAAGCGAGTTAACGTTAAGCTTTAGGTAACATTAAATCGTTAATTCAAGTTTAAGTAGGTATTTTGATTCGCTTTGACCCGATTGACACACACAAACAATCCCGATTTTTCTGATTCAGTTTTATCTTTAGTCTCTGTGCTTGCTGGATGGGTAGGTTAAGTGAACGGTCACCAGTCAAGCGAAACAACTTCAAGCTTAAACCGATTTGTGCAAACATGACATAACACCAGCTATTCTTGTGAATCGCTTTCTAGAGATGGGTAGGAGTCATCTTTCCAGGACAATATTACGGCCGCAATACCAATTATTTAAAATCTACTTAACATTGTAAACTCCCTTAGCCTAGAAGTTGAAATTATCATTCTGCAAGAGAAGAGTGATACTCTGCATATATGTGCATTAGATTTCGAAAACCGAACCCGTTGCAACTTTCATAGGAAACAAAGTTACCCGTCTGCTAAAGAACAAGACATTTTAGGCTCGTACCAAGATTCTCGATCGCGAGAAATCCCACCTGGTGCATTATATACCATCGCTGGCATATAAAGTCCTTCTGGGTATGGATTTCTTTTCAAGTCTAAATTTAAATTTTAACATGAAGATCCCGAACCGTTGAGCGCCTGGCCAAACCCAATCGTCAAACAACCCGAAAGCAGACTCAAAAGTCTACAAGAGGAATTCCGGCTAGTTCACCGGAACCTGACCCGAGGTAAAAGACACGGCGTTACATCTTTCCAATGCCGCCCAAGAGTTTGCAGCCAAGCTTTCTATACACCGTTCTCCAAATCCTGTCCCTAGTTGTATATTCCTTAAAAGGCTCTTCCGGGAAGATCCGTAACCAATCAAGGACTTGAAATCCTATATTAATTAACTTTGTAGTTTTCTCTTGCAGGCACCATCGCTCCCACTCTACGCTCTAGTCGAGTAGTTAAGTTGTCACCTACCGAGTCTTCAAGTCAAGACCTACTAACTACATAGAACAATATCGAAGATAGAAGATCCAGCTATTGAAATATCAGCTAACTACTGGAAAGTTGCCGACTTCAAACTATTTCCCCGGAGCCAAAAGATTTTTTAGAATTCTTTTGTCCCAAGCTCTGTCGCAACCGGAGGCTCAGCCCACTGAATCGAAGCCAGAACCTAACAAATCGACAACAAGCCCAGTGAACCAGCCCGCCGAAGAAAACCCAGTCTGCAATTAGTGTTCCAGACCGGTTCCACCGTCGTCCGATTTCAAACTTGGAGATGCGGCCTACTGGAACATCGCCGATAGAAGTATAAAGGGGAAAATCGCCCCTTCTGTTCCCGGTGTGAAAAGTTCGAGGTACGATCCAGGTCCTGCCCTACTCGTGGTAACTGCCAGATCCGACAAATTCCTCTGTTCCACTTCCGATTTTAGAATCTTTCCTATGTTCTCAGGCACTGTTCGTTCACCACCATCTGAAGGTCGTCCAACCCCACTAACAAGAGAACGGCTACTCTGCCGAAATTCGCGATCGGCGCCTGCGTATGACTCGTTTGTGTTATTATAGACTTGTTCCAACATAAAACTTCTCAAACTATCCCTGACTGTCACTGTCAGAGGAAATTTTGTCCGAAAAAAAAATTTCCTCTGCGCAAACTCGTGACAGTCAGGGATAGCAACTAGTTTAAGAGCTACGTTAGAACAAACCTTATAAATTGCGATGTTTAGCCGCACGTCGATTCCCCCACCCACGCACAACTCGCCTTCATTTGCAGTGCATCCGCTGTGTAAACTTACTAGTATGGGAGAACTGACTGGTATAAATGCACCGGTTCGTCGAACAGTCGAGTCGGTTCCTGTCATCTTCCAATGTGGGCCAATCTGAGGATAATAAGTACCTGGTAACAATGAAAGGTAATAAGGTGCCCTTATCCTGACCGTTTGTAGAGCGGTTCGGGCGTCAAACAAGAACGCTTGTAGAGCGGGTCTGTCGTTGTTGGGAAGTGGACGACCGGTCTAGTAAGATTGTATCACGCAGAGACTTCCATTCTACTCGGAACAATCCTATCACCATATACCCCTTTGGGGCGCCTACACCAATTAGTTTGGTATAAAGTTTCCTGGCAAATCTGGCACTTACCCGTGAGCCCTCGTCTGACCGAACCAAGAATGAGCACCGACAAGAAGAAAATACGCCATACTGCGCTCGCCCACCTTATTTCCTGAAGTGTTAGGGTTTCGATTCTGTATTTCATTATTTCTTCTGCTATATGATCTAGTTTGTGTGCTTGTAGAAGTGTTCCAGTATTGGACATCCTTAGCCTTTGTATTCTCCCGGCAGTTGGTTAGACTTTTTTTGAGCTTTGTTTTAGATTTCCTTTTGCATATTCCAGAAATCTTGTTTCGGTATCTTCGCCGTTGTCATCTTAGTAATTTATGCTTTTTTGAATCTGTCATTGCTAACTATTTGCTTGTTTGTTTGTTTTTGTTATTTTTGAAGTTTGTTGGCCATTCTTTGAACCCATGTCTTGCCCTTTCTGCTTTGCTCAGCGATTTTCTTTGTTTTTTGCTCCCTTTCTCATCTGTTGGTCAGTTTCTTTGTTTTTATCAGTGTTTCCTTTTTCTATTTCTCTTTTGCTTGGTCTCCTTTTTTTGTCTTCCGTATTGTTTTATACCTTGAAATATCTTTCATTATTTTTCTGTTTTATATTTATAACTTGTTGGTATTTTACTAGTTTATCATATTTTATTATTGTATGTTGCTACTTATCTAATTTTACATGCGAGATTCAAACATCCGTTTGTGGTCTACAGATGTTCATAAGTAACATGAGTATGCAAACGCTTTCAGACTAAATTATCAGTGTTCAAAGGCCGACATTGCTTTTCAAAATTTCCAGGAGAGAACGTCTGACTAATGCCAGTAGCATTAACATTTAGTCACTGGTATGGCACTGGCATTTCCATGTGTCTCTAACAATTGAACATAACGAAGACAAATCTTGTGAAATTAAACCCCTAAACGTAAACTTTTTTTCGATATTGTTTGTTCATCGTTAGTCATTTCCTATCTGTGCATTTTCTGTGTGAGAATGGATTTGATTTCTGTGCAACAGGCCCAAAGTTTTCCAATTGAATTTAGAAACTGAAGAGTGTAGATATAAAACGCGAGTTATATTGGATGAGAAAAGAAAAGTAAAGTAGAACCTCACCAAAAAAAACCTAGAAAAAGATAGCCTGATCAATATCCTTTCCTCTAACAAGGGCAACGCAATTGTAGTTATGAATACAAAAACTTACGATCAAACAATTGTGAGTACACATTGCTCCCTAAATTGTATCAAAGAGAAGCTCTAGAACGAAAAGAGAGATAAACTCACTCCTCATTACAGCAAACCGTCTTACTCGTATGGCTTACCAAAGGTAAGAAAGCATTCTTGCGAGACAAGTTCAAGAAACCTTCCTTGTCACAAACTAGCTGGATTCCTGTTAGACATAATAAGTCTTCGTCAGCAGTTAATAACATTGAAAACTAAAGATAGAGCTTTTAATTCAGTGAAAAGAAAGCTGGAAAATGACTCCACTCCAGGAGTACAACCAAACTTGAAGTACACACTTTCTCACTTTCTATGACTGAGCTTCGTAGAATTGAATTCGCTCGTATAACAGCAAGACAAGTTCGAGTATTTTACAGCTCAAACATCAGAACTAAATTATTCAGTTAAATCTCTACTCAAAAGGTAGTTTTTCCTGGTTTGCCTTTGTATAAAAAGGGCTAAATTTGCCCATTCCCATTTTACATATAATCAGGAGCAACATCTTGATAAGAATTTGGGCACAAAGTAGTATCTCAGTCTTAAGTCAAACCAAAATTGCGGCTACGTTATGTCGATGACAGATTTGAATTCTTGAACGATCACGGTCGTTCGATAAAACTCACAATGGAATTGGAGTCGAACCAACGACAACCTTTCCTTGACGTCTTGGTTCAAAAACACATGAATGAGATTCCAACAAATATATAGAAGAAAGGTACTCACGATGATCTACTTGAAATGTGAAGATGGGTGCAGCGAGATGCTTATATATAATAGATCAAAGAAAATATGCTCCGCCAAAAGAGAAAATCTGCAGAAAAAGAAAATATAGCTGAAACATTTAGATAAATTAGATTTACAAACTTACAGAGCCTAACATTCGAGGCTAATCAAAATAAAGAAGACAGGAAAAGCAGAAACTATGCAGCTGAATCAAAACCACACCTAGTAATAAAGAACAGCAGACGAAACAGACAAGAACAGCATTAAAGAAATTAAATATCGATAAATCTAGAATACGCATAGAACGAAGAGCACAGCATCCATCCAATAGGAGAAAGTGCATGACTAGTGACGAAAGAACAAAAAACTGTCAGATAAATTGAAAGAGGCCACATAACACTACTGGAAGAATAACCGATAACCCAATATTTTAAAGCCAAGTTAGTTCAGAAATCAATTAGCAAGAGAATGCATTTGCGCCCTCTGGATAAAAAAAATGTAATGTTCAACGAATCCGGGTTAGTTCATGTCTGGTTTTTGTAATAATGAATGAGAATGAACTTCTGTTAACACAGAAGTGAAATTCAGGATTAACACAAGTCCCTCTAGGTTAGGATTTTTCTACCGTAGATATCTCTAATTCAATAAATACAGTCTAGTCAAGCTTGCTTCATACAGGATGTCCACTAAAGTCACCATCAGGATTCCATGATTCAAAATAAGGAAAAAAAAACTTTCTGAACTGAAAAAAATTAAAACAGGACGTTACAGAATCAAATGCTATAACATTTCAAAAACTGAAAATTTGTCCAAGATTTTCTGAATTCAAGCTATCTTTTAGATCAGATCATACGGGTCTGTTGAGTCGTAATGGTATATCGGGCCGTTTAGGCCTGTCCGGCTTTTTGGATTTCTCGGCCCTTCGGGTCTTTCGGATCTATCCGACCGTTCGTACTCGCCAGCTGTCGGACAGTTGGACTTCTTGGCGTTCTGAGTCTTTCGGATCTATCGGGCCTGTCAGATCATAGGATCTGTTGGGTCACACCACTTTGTCGAATCGTTCGAGCCTGTCGGGCTTTTCAGACTTCTCTGGCCATCGGACCTTTTTGGTCTTCTCGGTTCTTCGGGTATATCGAGTTATTTGGATCTCTCGGTCCTCTCGTCCTTTTGGACTTCTTGGTCCTTCAAGCTTCTCCGTGCCGTTCGGACCTCTCGAGTCGATCAAGAGGATAGCCAGGTTCGTTTCGGGCCGCGTCAGGTTCGTCCCTAGTAGGGCAGAGTCTGGAGATTTCGGTTCGTGCAGGGCTCTAGCAGGTAGTTTTTATAGTAAGGGATGCACAAATTCTCGAAAATTTACATTCATAATAAAATAAAAAATTACGACATTCGACGCAAACAAAAAAAAAACACGCCTCTTTTTTTTATTAGTACAACATATAAAAAAAATTGAGCATTTACGAAAACTTGATGTTTCATGACTGTTCTACTTCATCTTGGCTCATCTTTGTATGCTTGACGTTGTTTTAAGGTATTCTGATCTATTTGATATTCAAATTCCACTAATTGACGTTTTCTGGAATATGTTACTGTCCTGCATTTTGCTATATTTAGTGAAATTTTATTCTTCTGACACCAGTTATAAAGACTATTTCAACCTTGTTGAAGGAGCTCAGAATCGTTCAATGACGTGATTTCCCTATATAACTTAAAATCACGAAGGTAGATCATTAACATGCAAAAAAAAAGAAGGGGACCCAGGTTAAACCTCCTGGGGTACACCTGAAGAAATATGAATTCGCTGCGAGGCAGTTCTGTTCAGTTCGTCATATTGGCTATGGTCTGAAAACTAGGAATGGAACAACGTAATTAATAAGACAAGAGATACCAAAGTTTATTAATTAAAATGCAGTGGTCGACTCAGTTAATATAAATACAGTCGACTTGCCCTTGTCGGTCTGATATCTCTGTAACATATTGCACGAAACACGTTAAGTTTGTAACAGTCAAACGGTTTTCAATAAAACCATACTGTTGAGGGCATATGGACAACTTTGTTCCACTGTAGACATATTTATGTAAAATAATTTTGATAAGCTTGGGAAAGTTACATAATATTGATATTGGGCGATAGTTAGTTAAAGGTAGGCCTAAAGTTTAAACGAGTACATAAATAGTGCCACTATCTGGATGTGTATTTTGATTCCCCACTAAAATTGTTAAGAGTTCTCTGCAGTCAGTAGGATTTATTCTCAGAAACAGTAAATAGTCTACAAATATCGCAACACTTCAGCAGGTATACTTTGCATTAACTTGTTCGTTCGAAGTTAGAGTACGCTACTTTGGTGTGGAATCCTTTGTACAAATCTTATAAAATGCAACTTGAAACAGTTCAACAGTTCTAATGCCGAGTTATGTGCTAGGTTATGTGCATCCTCTAGAAGTTAGGAAGGATTATATCGTCTATTAGATGTTTATGCAATTAATGCGTAACAAAATTGATGATAACAATAGTTATAGTTTGATCATTTGTATCTAGCATTTGATACTGTAAGTAATATATTGCATACCTCAGTTTAATTAAAAGAATACATTAATTTATTTGCTATAATATTGTATTCCTGTAGTCTCAATCTAATTTTTTTACAATTTATTTTCAATAATCCTGTAATTAGGTTAACGATTGGATTAAGTATACTTAGCAAGCTATAAACTACAACATATATGTAAAGAGTTACCAAACGTTAATTTTGTAATAAAATAGCACACAGATAAAATTAATGCAGTACAAAGATGGATAATGAAACAAGAAGTACCCTATAGTATCATCAAGGAAGAAAATATTTAATTAAAAGCAAATAGAGAAAAATACTTAACATTAGCCATAACTTTAGTAACTAAATAAATTTGTCATCCAAGGTTTCATTAAAAAATTTCATTATTTCCAGCGGAAGTTTAATGTCTTCCTCGACGTAATATCCAATATAAAGCCCATCTGTTCGTTCACAATAAAATTAACAATGTTAAAATATTCAATTTTATTATAACTGGGATAATATTAGCTAAACTTTTTTTCCATATGAAAAATTCTGACAACGTTTGCGGTTTAGTGGGTTTTTTCTGGTTTTGTTCGTTCAATTTCGCATAACACAATAAAAAAATAGAAAAAGATAAGAGGTTTTCTGCTCCTCGTACAAGCAAAAAAGCGAAAAACCTATTTGTATTTTTCATTTTATTTTTCAAGTCCACTAAGTCTGCAGCCAATCTGCATTATAAAAGTCGGCGTAGTGTAAACCTTCTTATACCACCTTCAGGGTAAAGTTTATGTTTTTCTCTCTTTTTATATATAAAAGCGCATGATGCACTAACTGAAAGTTTCACTACTAAAAGTTTTAATTAATAAGTACAATTAAAAAGCCTCTGGCTACTTCAATGTAAAACATCAAGGATGAATTGCATTTCCGCATCTCCAGCTTTTAATCTAGTAATATAGGCATCTTAAAGTACCATTTTGATTTTTCATTTTATGTTGTACGAAACAAGAAATCCCTAGAAATTTTTCAATTATGGAATCTTTAAATTGGAATTAATAAAAAAGAGCATTAGTTTGATTAAAAGTTGGAAGCACTCTTAGAGATGAGCCGTGATGTCGTCACACTTGAACCGTAAACGAGTGAGCAAGAAAACCAATCAATCAATTCCAGACAAACAGAAAACGAATTTGCTTAATATATAAAAAGCAACAGGCGGAGTCGAGGCGTTGTTCGTTTAAAAAAGCGTTATCCATCTTGTTCTAAACCTAAAATTTGTTTTTTAAGGATACGCTGGTGATATTTCGATATTATACTATAGACGTTTACGAAGTTACAAAAGGTTTCTGACAGCTAGTCGATTCCTCTTTAAAAACTCAAATGTTCCTGTTAAATATTATTAAACAGGCTATCACTTTTAATTTCCGGTTATTTTGCCTGATGCAATATAATATTCAGTTTCACTCGATTCGTTCATGTAGAAATTTCTGTAAACTAGAACGTTTTTAAATGCCCTTGATTAAAACCACTGGATAGGGTATTTTTAGCTTTCAAATTATATATTCGATTTCAGGGATATTCTCAGAATTAATTTATAAAATTAATGTTATAATATTAATTTTCACAGTTTGGTTTACTGTATGTAATGGAAAAAATGAAAAACTGGCATTAATTAAATACGACCAGGTGTTATTATTTTATACTGGATTTTGTATCTAAAATTTCAAATTATTACGCAATAATATTGCGAGTAAATAAATACACTGCCATTTATTTCTTTATTATGTTACTGCCCTAATGGGGTAACACGATGCTCACTCCATACAGAAGGGTACATATTCGTAACAGAACCTCGTTGCTACAACTCCGACAAACTTGAACTGTAACATCCATTCACGCATCTGTTGAATCAGTTTCTCATTCAAAGTCACCGGAACGGTCTTCTTGTTAAAGCACGACACCACCACGGAGTTCCGTTACAAATGTGTATCCGCCCCCAAGGCGAGTGGCGAGCCTCGACTGCCCGGTTGGGCTGTGGATCCCCGACGCTCAGATACCTAACATATAAATACAGGCGTAATAATTGTCCTTGCAATTGGGCAGACCTGAAGTTTACTATCAGTAAAATAAAAATCGAAGCGTAAATATTGACACCTACAAGAATCAGATTCAACATCGACGTGTTTATTTTTTAAACACTACAGGTAAAAGAATAATTCAAATAAATCCTATTGCTAAACTCTAAAGTGAAACAAACGATACACATGATGAGCTTCAGTAGCTTAGCTTCGCTGGCTGTATCTCCAATTATGTGCTCAAAGTATTCAAAAACACTTAGTGTAACTCAACCCCTTAAGGCGATAACATGGGTTTTTATGAGATACAAATCCCCATTTTTTTTCAGAAACCGTTTACCGCAGCTCAACCAAATTTTGAACACTATTTATTTATGTCACGTTACGTGTTTTAAGCCCACAGTGTGATCGTATATAAACGTGAATACAGACTGCTCTGAAAATTGGTAATAAACATAGAAATGCCCGGTTATATAAACATAAATGTAAATAAACAGTGAACCAAATTAACAGTGAAGTAGACTAGTATAAAATAAAACAAATAGAGGCCTTATTCAAGTAAGTAATTTATTAAAATATACTTCCTTATCACCGAAGGTTGATAAGAGCGAAAGTTACCAAGCGGAAGACGCGAGAGAGCTCGTTCCGCAACCACTATAAAGTTTAAACAACACAACTAACAAAAGGCAGGCCCGTAGTTGACAATTTGAAAATAGAAGAGAAGTTAGAGAAAATTTTATTAAAACCTGAAAACATGGAAAAAAAAGAAGCGCAAGAATGGAAAATAAATTAGATTCCATTCAAAGTGAAATGAATAATTTAAAAATAGAAAACCAACAAATTAAAATGGAAATCTTCTCGGCTGTTAGTCAAGTATGAGGAGACTTCCGAGAAGCCTTTGATTCCTTGGGCGCAGAAAGCAAAATTTTCTCCTCGAGTGCTCCACAAGAATCTATCTTAGGTCCCTTGTACTGTTTATTATCCATACCCATACGTCAGATATTTTTGAGTCTCTTTTTCTATTGTTAATTTGATCATTATAAAAATTGTTTATCAGACAATTCTTTACAAAAAAAAAAACTTATATACAAATTTCACGTACTACCAACAGTTCTCGAGATATAAGATCGAGAAAGCATAAACTGTACAATGTATTTTAGGCTTGTAACGGTCACTTTTTGCTTCCGCTACATGTATTACATCTAATCTGTGCTTTCGGCGTGTTCTTGTACTTTTTTTGATAGTTTTCTCTCGTTTGCAGAGGTATTTGAGATCGATGAGTTCACACTGAACAAACTTTGCAATTTTATTATTATATCAAGCGGGACGCAGAGTAATAATTATTTTCACGTCTAGTTTAACTGCTCATTGTAGTATTATGGAATTTGAACAGCTGTTAGAAGACCAATTTCTGTTGAATTGTGTTTAATCTTAGGATTCAGTCAGTAACTTCGAATAGGATTATGTCATCAGAGTAAGGTTATACTTCTTTATTGTAAATTCTTAATGATTTGTTTTAATTATATCCCTTTGTACCTTTGAGTGGCCAGATGTTGATATTGATGTTAGTTACCAATTTAAATTTTTGTTAACTAGATTCTGGATTAAATCTTTTTAACAGATTTTTCTAACTAAGCGTTTAAATTTTCCTGCGGAGTTTACCTGAAAATGATCTGATGGTGGAGCGACTTGTCAAAGACGTTGCGGGTGGTTTTCTTCCGGCGATCCTGTCGACTGTATTTCTAGTGAGGCCCTTCACATTGGGGTGAGTTTTCCTTTTTCCTTTGTTTCCTTCGTTGATGATAAGGGTTTTCACGTATTCACCTTTCTGGAAGCGTTGCAGTTTTTTCCTCATGGAAATTATCAAGTCGGATGAAACACCTTACAACAGATGCTCTCCAGGAGCTTCATTTGAGTCAACATTGCAATCTGGTTAGGTGTCTCTTCTAACCGTAGCCAGTCAAGTTTGTCGTCGGGGTCCATGGACGAGGTTAGTCATACGGAGATGACCTTCGCAGATGTTCATCCTACGCCAAGGCAATTTTCAGGTCTGAGTCCTGTCCCACTATCGAAGGCTCCAAATAAGGAACTTCTCATCACTTTGTCCGAAGTGACAGAAACTCCAGGATCAGATAACCTTTCGATAGATTTTTCTGAGCCTAGTCTACCTAGTTCAGGGAAGTCTAAGTCACCTTCTTCTTGTGAGACAAATTCGGTTTCACCTTTCAGTCTGTTGCTCCCGGAGATTGTGTACGAGTTCTCTTCTCAATCGAAAGGCGTGTTTCAGGGAGTCACGGAAGCGAGAAGAGTAGTAGTGTAGTAGATAAAGAGGTTGTTAAGTCCACGGGCTCTTTGAAAGGGCTCAGGTGTTGGAACTGTCGCCAAAGGGGTCACTACTTCCATCACTGTCGTCGACCTAGGGGGAAGTTTTGTCATAAGTGTAGGTCTCACAGGTCTTCCTTCTCCCGATCGCGGCGGATTCCAATTTCCGCCCAAACTCCTCGTCCGAGAGTGGTTGTGTCTACAGACAAGGGGATTGAAAAATGTGCTTGGAGACGGTCCGCACTTTCTTCAGGAAACTCTGAGATGATGGAAATCCTTCACCATCTCCACCTTTTGACCAAACAACCGCTGGTACCGAAAAGGTCTTCTCGTGGTGCTAAAACTTCTCCTCCTGCTAGGCCCAGAAAAAAGGTTGCTGTTCCGTCGTGTTCCGTTTTGGATCGCCTTCCTTCCCGCAAGCATATTCGTGAGAGGCCTCCTCTGTTTAGGACGGATGAACTTGTCTTAAATACAAAGTTTGCTTCTTCTCGTTCCCTGCCGCATTTCTACAGGCTCTATGTCTGCAAGTCATTAATCCCTTGGTGTACGATTTGGTTAATTAAGCCGGTGGTTTCCTGGAGAGATTTTATGTAGACAACCTTCGATCTATCCTGGAAAGTAGGTTTGCTAGGTTTCGTCGACGCTGGTGCTCTATTATTGTTTAAATTTCTTGTTTAGTTTTCAATATATGTATTGACTATTTTTGGTGTTTCATTGTATGTGTAATTCCTTATCCTCGCTCAAGCCCATCCACTGAGATTTAGCCGACCTAAGACCAGTAGCGTTTTAGTTAAACTGGAGTCAATATTATATGTAATGCAAGGTCACGTTACAGGGCTAATCCAATATTTATTAAATTACGATGTTGTTTCGTAACTTTCTTTCTCTTCATATACTTCTTCTTCATCATCTTTTTCATTGTTATTTTCATCTTCAATGCAGATATTCTTTTCAGTCATATTCAATGTCAAAAGAACGACGCAATCAATCTCATCGTGCTCTACATCGTTTATCTTGTCTGAATATTCAACTATACTTTCATAAGTAGCGGCATTTAAGCCAAGACAATAGCGACAAACTATCGATCACGGTGATTTAAACCACAACCTTTTGGACAGTTACAAAAGGCGCAGGTGGAAGTACTGCCGTAACTGGCTCCAAGAAATTGTTATTAAATGTCCATCCCTACTGTTAACGATCTAAGTGCCTTCCCAGTTAAATATATACCTGACAATATACAAATGTTGTTGTGCGGCTGTTGAATAATACTCAGTGTTTCAAAATAAAAAAATGCTACAGCATCATTCAGTAAGTAAGAGCTTCCGATGCTTGAGCTTTACATGACATGCTGATCTGTTCAAGTCAGATGGAGGTTCACGTAAAACAAGAATCTCAAGTTTATATTGATAAAGCCAGGCATCGCAATTCATTTTGTCGCGGAATTCTGATAAAAACTCATTTGCTGGTTTATTTAGGAAATTTCATTGAAGCTCAGTAAGACTAAATAGGAGGCATCTTGTTATTCAAAGGCTAGATCGCAGACTAAGTAAGAGGAACGGGGGCTATGGTAGTTAATACCACTAACAGAAGTCAAAGCGACTGCACTTAAAGCAGAAATGCTTTAGTTAATTAAAGAAGAACCTGGGAAAAGCACCAGTGAGATGTGACTATGCTACTGTTCATTTATCTCCATCATCTTCACTTTAAGTCCTCCTTCCCAAAGGTCATTACAACCACCTGGTGTATTGCAAAGAGCTGCTTGGAAAATATAAAGCAATGCATACTTTTAAGAGAAAAAGCAATTTTTACACAAGCGACAATTTTCATGAATGGGCATACAAAGATTCACAAACACAACATAACCACCAAGTATTTAGTTTGAGCGCTTGGGCAGGAATTGTGGGCATTAGAGTAATTGGACCTAGGAACCTATGATTTTACCAAACAGGATGAATTCGATGAGTACCAAATGTTTTTTTGAATACTACCTACAATGAGGTATCAATAAGATGGTGCTCCACCTCCTTATGGAATTAACGTAACAGCTTGGATAAACCAAGAGATTCCACGAAGATGGCTAGACCAAAGTGATCCAGGAGCATGGTCGATTCAAATTCATTAAATTAAAACTTGCAGGAATGTTTAAATTGTAGAAGCGATGACGTAAAGGTTGCCTTGAAAGAAATCAGCTCTTATTACATTACAAAAAGATTTGCTAAAATACAAGCAGAAAAGTAGCATCAAAGTGGAAACATCGAAAATCCTGCGAGCTTGACCTATACTATGTCCTCCTACAAAATAGATAAGCTCGAAAAGAAAAAAGAAATAGCTATAAAGCAAAATTGTTGGCTTCAACGTCAATACTGTCGTACGAGATTCTGACAATGCGATAAGCAGCAATGTGCCAAGACAATAATAAAAGAATACGGAATAGGTAACACATCAAGGTATGCTCTTCCAGATGGGATAACAATTGACCACATAACTGACAGAAAAGTATCCCATACAGCACAAAATGTTTCAGACATGTTTCTAAAATGTTTCAATCTTTCTGATATCTTTATTTGATACTTCAGAAACCTGTCTGAAACTTATGTCTTGTATGGGTATGCAGGTATTGATGACAATAAGCAAAGCAAATCACTGTGATTTTAGTGTGGTGGAAATTTGGATTGCCATTGGAGTAGTACAGATGATGGTGGTAGCAGCAGTAGTTGGATGATGAGATTCTGATTGCCAGCGTCCTTGAAGCAGAGATGGTAATCAGTAAAGAAAATACAGCGGCGGTTGCTGACGAAGACAGTCGGTATTAATTTAATTGAAGATTCTTGTAGATATTGACTGGTAATGAAGCCCGGTGTTGGAAAGTGGCGCAGCTAATCGTCGACCAAATGTTATTGAAGACCGGATCTTGATTTTGCGGCATACAAATGGTTTTCAGGTCCACACGCTGTGGGAGACCTCGATATCACTCGGTAAGAATAAGCGATGGCTGAGACGGGATAGGAACTTTGGAGCCGCAACCACCGAGATCTACACAGGGACTGGAAAATGCAGGAGAGTCTACCAACGACGTCTAAACCGACCGAACGCCGAACTGATTACTGATGATAAAAGTGACAGCAATGAGTAGCTGGAAAAAGAACTGATACAAAGTCAGTCAGAAGAAAAACAAGGGCAGTTCTTGGCAAAAATAATGTTATTGAAAGCAATGTTACCTCAAGCTCTGGCAGCTCAGGAAGAGAAAAAAAATGAAAAATATTTATATTCTCGTTACCCACTCAAAGCAAAAAAAGTGGACCTTCAAGAAAGAAGCTTGAAGACGCTTGTGTTCAAATTCGTTATAAATATTTCTGGATTTCAATTAATTTTGTCACTTTTACTATTTAAGACAGTTTCAGACAAAAGAAGCACAGATAAATCTAGTGAACAAGCAGGGAAAGGCACCTCCTCAAAACTAAAAACGTTTTTGAATGAATTGATAGTTTTTATGGCAAGTTATATTGTGATTCTCGAAACAGTAGAAGTGTTAACCTTGCATTAGTAGACTGTGCTTTTTTGCAAGTTAATATTCTTATAAATTACATACAAACGTGTGTATAAACGGTGTACTAGTTCACCATTAAATCAAGAGAAATCAATAGTAGGTAATTTAACATGCAATTATGTTTTATATAGCAACAAACTTCATTTTTCTAAGGTACACAAGTAATTGAATGCATCGATTTACTCGCTATTTGTTTAATATTTCTATTTGAAATTGAAGTTGATTGTTTTATTTATTAATTTATTGATTAAAGGATAGTTTACTGTACATTGTCAAAATAAATCGATCTAATTACAATTGTGTATTTCAATTAATTCGTTTAACTGGTGTACAATGACAATAATGGAAGCAATTAATCAAAGATACGTAATTTGTATAATTTACAGAGAAGAGGTTCAAAAAATCTTCACCTAACACCCTGTTTTCAACAAATTACACATCCCGATAGGCGATAGCGTGTACTAAAAACTACAGAAGTGTTTCTAGGTGAGCGAGTAACTAGAACCCTCGTAAAATTTACGACTTGCCGTATAAAATCTTTACGTTATACATGTAGTTAGGTACAGTGCATTTTTTTAATGTATTAGCAGTGAAGAATTCTAGGTTCAACAACACTGTAATAAATGCAATATTGGAAACTTTACAAAGTGACAGATAATGCATAATTTATAGAACTTGACTTTTATATCTTCCAATACACTCGGATACAAGAAATTTAAAATGCCGAAATATATACGTCTAACAAGAGAAATCAGATTTCCTTCTTCTTTCAGCAGGGTGACCACATATTAATGTATCCAATGACCTACTGACCCTGTGCGTAGCAGATCGAAAACATTTTGATTAGTTTGCGGAACGAATGCCACAATATTTCAGTCCCCAATTTACAGAACATTAAATACGTAGGGCCCTGTATAAATTTTCATTAAACGTTACAAGCTTCACTATCGTTTTGCTAAAACTAATTACATCCCTTCCGTGTTTCACAGCCGCAACGTCACTTATTTCCGACTAAACGTATCAGTCGTCATCCGATCCATCAGCGGCATAGAATGTCATTCGACAGAAATCAATACCCTAACCCCAAGTTAAGTTATATTCATTATAGCGAAAGCTCGACTATAGCGAAAAGCACAAAGAAAAAAAAACATAACCCATATCCGCCTTCGGTCTATCTGATGATATTTCAAGACTAATGTGATTTTCAGCCTTGACGAAAGAGTAACGAAAGGAGCCAGTCAACGACTTGATAGAACTTCCGAGAATGAACTGTGATAGTTCTTTTATCTGTAATAGATGAAGAGGAAAAAATCCTCAATAAGCCAAGCTTCTGCTATTTATAAGAAAAGCTCGCCTAGGGGCACATTAAAAGACGCTTTGTTTCTAAAGAAAAACTAATTAAAAAAAATTAAAAGCTTTCGAGTCGTTTTAGTTTTGATATTTTTAGCTTCTATGGGGACGACGACGGGTAAATAAGTTAAACTCACACAGTCAGTGCAAACATCCATTCGAAATGGTATTTTAATTGACACGGTTGGGTTTTCGTAACTTTGATGAACAACAATACTAAACAGGATGCAAAAGTTATATGCGAAACAGTCAACTTTGTGGGATACGATGATGATGACGATAATAATAATAATAATAATCGTTGGATTTCTATAGTTTATATTTTATCTGATGAAAGCAAGAACAAACAAAACGTTGTTCTTTCGTTTAATTAAAGATCTTTAACATAAAAGTTTTCATGCAAAAGAATGCCTGTTTCATTGTAATTTTTAATTAAATACGAACAGGTTGCCAGTGGTTTTAACAATATATTAGCTTGAGGCTGATAGCATACTTATTTACAAAAGCTTTTATTTATGAGGGTATTCCGGAAATTCGTAACTTATACATTAAAGGCTTCTTTTCTCCGAAAAATGGACTTTAAAAAGAGCTTTTTTTCTCATAGAATATTAAAAATTATTACGTGTATTTAAAACGTTCATTATTTACATATAAAAGAAAGCACACGAACGGATGAAGGTTTGGTAAAAATCTGCTACAAACAGGAACAGATAAACTGAAAGCAATAATACTGAAAAAGCTTAATTTCGTTTCGACGAAAATTGGATTTGTTTAAATAACAATCCGATCAAACAAACAAAAAATCAATTACGCTTCTCCCAAAAAAAAAGAAACTACAAAAGAGAAGTTTACTTAAGTGGGAAGCTGAGGGAAAACCATCATTTTAGTAAATTATTATTGATACAATTTTATAATATTGTTAATAATAGTAATCAAGCTTTATGTAATTTAAGGAATCAAATGGGAAGGTTTCCAGTGTGAGTTGTTTTCGGAAACTTTACGGTACTACCAAAATAGAAAAGAAAAAATAATGCGTTCTCTAGAGATGGATACGAATACAGCATACATATCACTCTTGGATCGATTTTAATACAATTTGAAGAAATAAGAAAAAATCATCAGGAAAATGGATTTATGGCTACAATCGTGGAACTGCTTTATTTGTTTACCATACCTTATACAAAGAACGGATTTATCATCTTACGCTCCTGCATAAACTGAGAATATATTGAACACCAACCATTAATATCAGATTTTCATGTTCTCTGTTTTTCCCTTCTTTTATTTTGTTTTTCGCGTGCGAAACAAATACTAAAAAAATAATGATACAGGTATACAATAAAATTCAAATTGTTTGGTCACAACGAAAATTGATTGAATAAAAATTCAAACAGAATAATTTTATTGAGATAAGTAGTCAAGACTTCCAGGTGTACATCTAACCGGCAGGAATTCGATTGATTAAGTTAGCCGAGAATAAAGGTAATCAAGTTTAATGTGGATGCTCGTTTGCAGTATCGAGAGCAAGAACATTTAGCATTTTAGATATAACTCTGTGAAATGCATCGAAATCATTAAAAATTCATCAAAAAGTATTTTAGTTGCACGTTCTGACATCTGACGTTCGATTGGAAATTATTATTAAAAGATACAAATGGAAAGCGGACTATCCAACAGCTTAATTTATTTATTTCAGCTTGAAAGCGTATCTCCTTCAGATGATATGAATTCAGTCAGCGAGTTACACAAGAAATCTAGAATTTAGATTGAACAACTAAAAAAAGTACTTAGATACTGAAGAAAAGAATCTCATCCGATAAATTATTTATTTATTCAAAGGCAGTCCTTAATAGATTTTACTAGCTAAGGATGGTAACTCTAATTTGTCATGCAAAAAGATATATATAAAACAAACGCGCAAAACTAACCTCACAATCTATATTCTATAATAATTAACTTTATTTAATTCTGATAGGTTCCTAACAAACTGCGTCTGCAGTATCCAGGGGTGAATCAAGTACCTCTAAGGCTACTGCTGCCGGTCTCAAACCCGGAGAAAGGAGGAGTGTTGCGGTCTTAGGCATTACCAACCTAGCCCGAATAAAACCAAAAGGAAAAGCTGAGAAAACTGATGGCAGAATGAAAAATCAACGAAAATATCCGCGGGTGGAAATCCACACCTTCAACACAGGGAGCCCCAATAGATACGGGGGACGGGGCAATTCTGCTTTATGGCAAACGGCTAACTCAGTCTTAAATTTTTTAGCCATAAAAGATCTTAAAAAGAAAATTATGGAATATACAGAGATGGAGGAGTAAAGATACAGAAGTAATCCAAGAATTCAAAAAGACTAAGTTAGATATTTTAATAGTCAGCGAAACAAAGAAGAAAGGAAATGAGACAGAGGATTTAGATGGAAGTTTACATTGCTGGAGTGGGGTAAAGAAGGAAGAAAGAGCTAAAGCTGGAATGGGAATTTTAGTCAGGAATAAGTAGAAAAGAGCAATAACAGTATGGGAACCAATGAACGAAAGAATAATAAAAATGAACATGACAATCTTCGAAAGGGAATTAGTAATCATAGGAACATACGGACCAACGGAAGACAGCCCTATAATAGAAAAGGAACAATGTATATAGAGAGACTGAATGAAGAAATAGGAAAATTAAATAAGCATTAAGCAGGAGATCTGAATGGACGGGTGGGAAGGAAAATTAATGTCAATACCATTGGAAGGTTTGGAGAAGATACCACCAATAATAACGGAGAAAGAATAGTCGACATGTGCGAACTAAACCAGCTCAAGGTTACAAATGGATTTTACAGACATAAGGATATCCATAAACGTACGTGGATACAACAAACACGAAATCTAAGATCTATAATAGATTATATCATAATAAAGAAAAATACCACGATTAACATATAGGATGTAAGAGTAAAGAGAGGCGCAGAATGCAGAACAGACCATAGACTATTAACAGCAAAAGTGGAATTTCCATGGATATTTAGAAACTCAAAAAATAGAAGTGAAGAAGAAAAGACAAAATCTAATGATAAAAGAAAAACTAAAGAAGAGTCGGATCATACAACAAGAGAAACGAAATCCAAGATACACTTATTACAGGACGAGACGATTACAATAAATTTATAACAACGACTATTACATTTCAGGCCTTCATTCGCCCGGCTAAGGGGGTGGGTTCTGATGAATTACAAATACACTTACGCTACTTTAGATTCTAGCTGTTTCATTAACAAAAATCAATTATAGGAATATAATAATACTTCAGGTTGACGAGAGCCAGATCGGGGGCCGTAATGCGGGATCGTAGGTCCCCAAACGCCGACGAACAGGAAAAATCCAGCAGAAGGTGATGTGACGAAAAAAGTAAACCCAAAAAAAAGAACCAAAAAAGCCCTGAACCAAGACACTCTCGCTATAAAACGGTCCTATGATTACAAAAATTCCTCACTTGCTGAGATCTAGATGGGCTTATACGATTAGTGCAGCAAGTAATTGCTAAGAGCAATTATGGAAGCTTTCCTAAGAAAGAAAAAGCATATTGTAAGTAAGCACATACCTGAGAACTGTATTTTCAAATTTTGGGATTTGTTGGAAATTGGAAGCACTCAACGAAAAAAACTCAAAAAGGCAAGGTAACTCGCAATCAATGTATTTGCGGTGAAATAATCCGAACTGAATCCTGGCCAGATAGCCTTCCACAGCGAAAATCAAATATACAATGACGACCCTACCGCCGCATCACTCAAGCCACACAAAATGTGCATACAAAACACAATAAAATTTCATACTTTAATAAATAGAAATATTTTTCAAGAAATATACCAGGGAGTTTCCAAAGAAACCTAACAATCCCCCCCTAACTTCCATAGGACTCGAACGTAGGACAAGGACGATAAGCAACAAGAAGGAACAAGAAATGATGAAATCCATACCCAACCCCAAAACTTAACTCGAATCTTCAAAAGATGACAAAAAAAATCTTTTAGGGAGTCCGTCAAGGATCACCAGAAGAGTATTTGGTTTGCAGTGACAGTACAATAGTAGACCCCACACCGACCACAGTCGCTTGCCGAAGGAAGGGCAGCGTCGTCCATTAAGAGAAAGCTGATAAACACAATCAGTATCAGTCTACATTGTAGCGTCCCAACACAGGAAATCCTGATTACCGCTGAAGACCTAGCGAGTTATCCCGTCTCCATAAACCCAACTGGACGGAGTGTCCAAAAAAACCAAAACCAACCCAGAACTAGATAACCCAACCCCGACTGGAATAACACAAAAGACAAGACAGCCTTTGATATCCCTGAGGGAAAGGCAATCCTCACAAAACGAAGTCAGGTGACAAATAAGAGATCTCCGTCAAGTATCGCAACTCCAGTTACACCAGAAGGAGTGCCCATGAAACGCCTACCTTCCTTAATATTGGTAGGAGAAGATACCTCCAGAATTGCCTGTACCTTATCAGGATCGGAACGTAATCCTACTTCATCAACTACAAAAGCCAAGTACTTGAGCTGCGAACGACAAAACTGACACTTATCAAAACTAACCACAAGTCCTGCAGCGTGAAGTCGATCAAAAACGGTTTCTAGAATAGCCAAATGAGATTCAAAATCTTGAGACACAATAATAACGTCATTTAGGTAAATCAGCTCCCAGGACAATATCCATTAGCCTTTGCCATGTGACGGGGGCATTGATCAACCCAGAAAGCATAACTTTAAATCGATATAATCCGCCAGCGATCGTAAACGCCGTATAGTCGAGGGAATTCTCTGCGTCCGATACCTGCCAATACGCACTTTTAATATTTAATGAAGAAAGATATCTAGCATTTCGTAGTTGATCAAGGATAGTATTGATTCCAGGCAGTGGATATCTTTGCGCGTGACACTATTCAATTTGCGATAATCGACGCAAAACCGATAAGACTTATCATCTAGCATGCGTTAGATTTCGGCATCGATAATTTTCCGCTTCAGCGGAGATATGGGATTATATCTCTGCTTAATGGATCTAGTGTCTAGCAACAGTTCAATTTCATGAGAAGTAACATGAGTCCTACCTCAACTAACGCTCATCAAAGCCTTTTTATCCGAAATCAACTCATCTAACGCTTCCTTTTGCAAGTGAGAAGGAGAAAAAGCACTGGTGATACTATCGATGGCAATGATAGGCGCTTCAGCCGAGAAATGCCAGATATTCTGACGGAGATCAGGAATGATATCCATGGCAGTTCAAAAATCTACCCAAAGAATTAGCGTATGAGGTAAATCTGGGATCATGAGAGTATCAATAACCCCAATTGTATTTTCTAGGCATAGGGGAGTTGGGATACATCCTAAGCTATAGCAAGACTGACCATTAGTCACCATACACTCTATCGACAAGGGCTGCAATTTCAGACCTAAAGGTTGAAGAATGGCATAACCAGACGGACCTATCAAAGCACGTGCCGTTCCATAGTCCAACAATACAATAATGGGATAATCTAACACAGAGATTTCTAGATAAGAACGTTGGTCTCCTGAAACTCGAAACATAACATAATCCAGGAACAATTCATAGTCGAATCTACCATCGAGGAAGGGCCCACTCGACCAATTAGCGCAGCCCGTGAAGTTTTCCGAACATTACAGTCACGCCGGATTTACCACATTGGTAACAAAATCTTCGACGAGGTAAAAGACAACGACTGAATGACCCATTTTATCTTAATTGAAACATCTCATACCCGCAGTTGAAGAAGTTTCGGTAGACGAAGTCGTCAGTGTTCTAACAACATTTAACGACGAAGAACTTTCCTTCTCAGAAGAACTAACATACGCAAAGTCAGAATCAATGTAAGAACTTTTCCTTCTAGAGGGAGGACGATAATTATCAGACCTATGTTTTCACTGCTCTAGCTTCAAGCATTCGGTTTCTAACTCAACTAAGGACGTAACAGCAGGTAGTTGCATAGTGTAAAAGGGTGCTAAGTTCCTAGAAATAATCTCTGATTGTTCACTTTCAGAAAGAAACCCATGACGACGGAACATGGACTTCATACAGGAGAGACAATCTATGAACTTCTCTGAAGAATCTTGAGTACGAGAAAGAATATCGTGATATAGACGGGCTCGTAATGCTTGATAGACAATTCCTTTAAGGAGTTCCAGTCCCTAAACCTAGCAATATTAGACCGATACCAAAATAAGCCTTTGCCTTCAAAAAGATCAATAGCAGACTCAAAGAGAAGTCCATACGGGCTTTTAGCAATTCTTCTACCCGCTCAATGAAATGATGGACATAAATACCCCTAGGTTCACCGCTAAATTTGATATCCCATTTCCTAACTGGAAAAGAAGAGGGCGGAGACGGGGTCACCAGTAAAGTAACTCGCGTCGAGTTGTGAATTGGAGACAGGAAATGGTCGGGATTATCATTCTCAGAGGGCAAATGAACATAATCAGGTGGAATTTCTAAAGTTCCGCTCACAACGGCATGTGTATTCTGACTATCTAGTCCTAATAATCCTAGAAAGGTAACTAGGAGTTCTGACCATACAAAACACAATACAATTTCATACTTCAATAAATGGAAATAAGTTTCAATAAATATACCGGGGAGTTTCCAAAAAAACGTAACACGATAAGAGACGTATATAAAAACCGTCTCGATGATAAACTAACTGGATTCCAATAATGATAACAACGAACATATCAAAAACAGTCTAAAACAAGCAGCCCTAGAAGCATTAGGACAGGCAGCAAAGAAGAATAATAGACACAGGGGCGACCTTAGTGAGAAAGCGAGGAGGACAATAGAAGAAAAGAAGAAACTATATGAAAAGTATCTAAACACCAAGTGAGAAGAGGACCTATCAAGATAGAAAGAAAAGAATAAAGAAACAAAAAGACTAATAACTAAAGGAAAAAAACGAAAAATGGGAAAAGATGTGCCACAACATTGACCAATACATATGAGGTATACGAAGTTTAGAATCCTGGAAAACCATAAAAGCGTTAAAATAGAATACGAAAGAGAAGAGACATGTAAAATACATACAAGAGAAAGACTGGGAATATTATTATAAAACGTTTCTAACAGAAGATAGGCCACAATTCATGAAACAAAGAAATAATGAAAGTGAAATGGAAACAGATTCAGAAACAGAACAAGAACGAATAGAAATAACAGAAAAAGAAGTGAATAGCGCCGTAAAATCTACAAAAAATGGTAAGTCTGCAGAACCGGGAGGAATTGTACCTGAAATGATTAAATACGGAACAGAGAAACTAATGAGAATTATAAGGAATATATTTGAGAGGACAATCAATGGAGAAGAGACACCTAAAGAATGGTCCGAAGAATATATGATATCCATATTTAAAAAAAAGAGATAGAAAGAAATTCGCAAATTATAGAGACTATGGAAAAATAGACCGAAATAAAATAGAGAAGTATAAACGGTAAAATAGGAGAGGACCAAACAGGATTTACTGCTGGAAGATCATGCATCGACCATATTTACACAATACAACAACTCATACAAAAGAAGAAAGCAAAGAATAGAGCAATTCACCTAATGCTAACAAATTAACCTGTACCGGAAGTCACAGTTGGAAAAGTGAGGAGGTTTCTGAGAAGCCTCTGATCCCTTGGGCGCAGAATAAAGAAAGCCCTCAATAGAGTCTCAGGTCGCAGGTAAAAGTAAATTACGTTAATTAAGCAACAAAAAGGCTGAACCGATAAAGCATGTCTATGCTCCACATAACGGTGTGTTCCATATATTAATCGTAATTCCTCCCGTTGTAATTAGTTAGCTAGTTGTGTCACTTTCTATCATTTGTCCATTATAGTAGTGCTACTCAAACTTCTATCGTACCCTTTTTAACCTGGTGAAATCTACGCTCCATTAAAGAAGTATCAGTTGGACAGTGTTATTTAGTAACGGCATATTTAAGCGAGAATCTATTTCAGTTGTTTTTGTTGCAAAGCCCGCTAAAATAATAAGAGTAATAAATAGTTAGAAAGGTCGTAACACTATCTACCAGTTTTACTGTTTTGTTACGAAAATCATGAAGTAGAGTTATACATGCTGCAATCAGCGTTGCAAGGGCTAAAGATAGATCTTCAGATGTGACCATTTTACAACTTTCTGACTGTTCCTAACAACTATCAGGCGTTCGCAAAATGACCAGATCGCCTTGTTGGCAAGTCTTTCTATAAAGAAAAACGAGAACAAATGGAGAAGAAATTGTTTGATGTAACGATTAGAAGAAATCAAATAGACGAGAGCAAAGAAAGTTAAGAAACTACAAGAGAAGATGTAGTGGACACGGGAAGGCAGGTGTTACCGGTAACTCTTTTACTAAATAAAAGTAATTCAAGTAACACGTAACAAAATGGAGCCGCAAGCAATTAACACGTGTTGATTGAAATATTTATTTAGAATAGAAAGATAATTATATGAGAAATTAATCAAAACAGGGTAGCTAGAAAGTGTTTATAGTCTATTATTATAGAGAGAACAACGATAAATTTAACTAGCTCATGGAACTGAAATCGGGAAAACAAGAACGATGACGCGTGAAAATAAAAGCAAATTTCCCAAATGATCAAAAACAAAATACGGAATCAGAGAAAATCAAATTTACCAAGATCCAGAATATTCTACAAACAGTCATGAATAGGTTAGATAGTCAAACGGAATTGATCAATAACACGTTGGAAAATTGCAATCGTGAGTTGCATAAAATTTTAGATAAAACATCGGAGAGAGTATAGGCAGGAAATAGTTGAGTTTAAACTCGAATACGAAAATCAATATGTAGAATTAAAAAGAGAAGTAAATAATCAGTTTAAGGA
This sequence comes from Ignelater luminosus, assembly GCA_011009095.1. Taxonomy (NCBI): domain Eukaryota; kingdom Metazoa; phylum Arthropoda; class Insecta; order Coleoptera; family Elateridae; genus Ignelater; species Ignelater luminosus. The sequence continues at coordinate 141,229 of VTPC01007760.1, forward strand.
GTTAAATAATAGGTTACAAACAGTGGATGAGCAGAACAAATTAGAAGGGAAATTTCAAACGGTGGTCATAAATAAGCTAAGAGTATAATTAGCATTCGAAATAGTTCAGCAGTCTAGTCGAGACGGAAAATCTAAAAAATGCAAATAACGATTATTAAAGAAATTATAAATAGGGAATTAGTGGTTCATGAAAAGAAAATTTAGGAGATCGAAGGGCAGATAGGAACAGTAAATCATTCAATAAGTACGGTTGGGAATTTAGCCAGACAGGTAAGTGAAAAATAGATCGACATACCGTGTTACACAAAATACGGCCAGCTAAATGCAATGATAGGTTGAGATCACAGCATCCAAAAGATTTTTAAAATCTACAAATACTTATTTTAGAAACCTAAGAATTTCCAGCGCGAATCAGTTGGATACCATTCTAGACTTTTTAGATGGAAATCCTCGGATTTGGGTGGATTTTCCCTACTCGAATTGGCGAACTTACGAGGAGTTTAAAAAAAGATTTCTTGGGGGAATCTTGGTCCAAAGAGGAACAGAAAGTTTAATCAGAAGCACGGTACGGCTGTAAATCACGTCTGGTACTGGGTGAACAAAACCAAACATTTCGATCCGCCCGTATTGGAAACTCAATTGGTCAAAACGTTAATCAAACACTTTCCTCGGGAAACAGAGGTTGCGTTGGTTTCAGCATAGGGGTGGACACAGTTAGAAAGTTACTGATAGGCGTGAGTACCGTAACAGCAGATCGGAAAATGGAAAAAACTCCAGTAAGCTAGACAGGATTTTCGGAGAAATGAGTCAGTTGACCAAACTCTTAGGGTTCAGACCTGTCAGGTCGAGATCGGGAGCGCGTCGTAAACGAAGTAAATCGCATATTAGAAACTGAGGACGGACAATCGAAAGTTATTGAGTCGGAAAACTAGAATCAGAAGGAGCTTTCTGATCGGAACCAGCAAACAAAGGAGCTAATAAATTATTTTAGGCTTCATCAAAATGTATTTTAAACAATTTCAACATAATTTGAATGTAAATGAAACTCAAACAAAACATGAGCCCTACTATGATCCTTTAGATCTAGAGGAAGCAAACGGACGCACGCAGGCGCATTATTTCACAAGAAATTTATGAAAATTTAAAAGCATTAGGAATAAACCTTCTTTCCCCGATATTTCGAGGTCATTTATGATTTCTACTGATGCTTAGGGTAGTGCACTAGGTGAACATTTATTTCAAATTGGAGACAACGGAGAATTGCAAAATCTTGCCTTTGTAAGTCGAGCCTTGAATAAAGAGGAAAAAGGGTATATGACAACAAAACTGTTAGCTGTTTTGCATGTAAAAGTCTCGCAACTGTCTCCTCGGGCATCAGGCATTATATACAAGACCATCAATGGTTATCATTTCTATTTAACTATAAAGCGCCAAATGCTAGATTAATGAGCTGGGTGTTATATCTACAAAAATATCAACTACAGATCGAATACGTGAGCGAAAAAAAAATGCAGTAGCGGATATCTTATCGAGATATGGGTGTAAATTAGGCCAGTTCGGGGACCCTATTACGATCACTGCGGTACAAGGTTTAGAGTTATCTGGAAAACAGTTACATAAACTACTGGGGCTTCTAGAGGAAGAACAATTAAAAGACAGACATTTGGCCTGGATTATAAATGAGATGGAAACCAAGGACAGTCAAAAGCAGGCAAAATTCTAAGCTACATATACAAGGGTATTTTATTTCTTCAAGCATTCGAACAATGGTTAATTGTACAATAAATGAGTCTATTGGCTAGAGTTCATATAAGTTACTAAAAGGGAAAGATGCTCACAGTATTGGCTCAGGAATGGTTACTCAGCAAAGCTCAAAAACCTAATAAAATTATTGTAAGTGACCTGGCCAGCCCTGAGATAAAAGTATAGGCAATTTATATAAAATAATTAACGCTGGGCAGCAGTGACTTTACTTCTGTTTATTGAGTGATATTTTAATAAATTTCTTTTAAACCACGTGTTACTTGAATTACTTTTATTTAGTAAAACAGTTACCCGTAACACAGATAACTTCAGAACTTAATGCGCCCTAAGGCAAACTCAGATTTTTGCGCCCTCCCACTCAATATGAGACAAAAGTGGAAGGGAGCAGCCCGATCCATATTTGTTTCTGGCTTTCTGAAGAAAAACAAAAACGAAAGGTGAATCCCGACTTTGGGCGTTCACATTTACCCTTCTTAAGAAGATTAATGGAGGGAGAAACCCAATGTTAAACCACCGAAACTGGTCCCGATGTTCGTTCATATTTTTTTTCCCAGGAAACTAATGAAGGGCACTCCAACACGCGTTCGTGTTCACTTTTCAAAAGAAAGTTAATGTTAATAATTCGTTTTGAGACAAAAGCGACTGTAGCAATCGGACAGATGGTGCAGTGGAGTGGAAGGAAGCTGCGACAGCTGCAGTTTCCATCTTTCTTCCTCACTTTTGATTTAATTTAATCTTTCCCATTCTTCAGTAAGTTTTCTCAGTCTATTGCCTTCCTACTTCCAAGAAAAGGCAGAAAATAAGCAAAAAATTCGATTGGAGCATTTTCTAAAATTTTAAAATCAAAAAACTTAAAACCAGAGCTGCCAAACTAAAAGTCTATAAAAACGATAATGAGATCGACGATGCTGTATGGATGCAAGGCCTGAGTGTTTAATAAAGACAGAAGGAAATTTAAAGATTTGGAGGGGAAAGGAAAGCATAACGGAAAATATTTGACGGAGTAATTCGCTGTTAGTTAGATCTCAGAGATTAAGACAGTTGGGGCATATTGTAGGGCTTGTGGAAAAAGTACTTCTGTTAAGAAAAGAAGAAAAAAACAGAACAGGGAGACCAAAGAAGAGATGGATGATAGCAGAAGATCTAGCAAAAACAAGAGCGGAGAACTGGCAAGAGAAAACAAGACATAGGAACCAAAGGAAGCAAATGATTAAATATTCTTCTCAACTGCGCTCTACGAAGGAAAAAGCATCGCCCTGTTAATCCTTGTTTTAAGGTACAAACAATATCGGAATTGTAAAAAAGAAATTTCTTCAGTAGAGAGCTCGAGAGCACTTTAAAGAGAAAATTAAACTGTTGGAATTTCTTTGTATGATTAATGCCAAAAACAACGTACAGACTTCATCCTCCAATAACCATTTTTAAAGAGCTAAATGCGAACACGCGTCGGGAAGCACCACTTCGGGTTTCGCTTCCTTTTAACTTTCGAAAAAATACATACATATAAGGCGAGTCGACTGCGATCTCCATCAGGTCACCTATGGTGACCCAAGGTTGGAATGCCCCATGTATCTAAAAGGCCGGCCCTGCAGGGAGGCTAAGAAAGCATGTGACATTGGAACCATCGGTTGCGAGGATAAAAAAAAGTTTAAATTTATCGACAGTTGAATGATCTTTACTATAACGGTAGAGAAAAGATCTAAGAGGGTAGGTGAGTACATGCTGTCGTCCCGTACAGAAGAATAAAATCACATGGGTATTTTAGGTAAGCTTAATCTTCAACCTACAAGGCCTTATCAAAGTTTGATAGTTAACTAAAGCAATTATATATCAATCCTATATCAGGTGCAGGTACATGTGAAAACTGTAATAAATGGTTAATATCTAGGCAATGAAGGTTTTGCAGTTAATTACGATTAAGGCATGCTGAAGTTAAAAAACCATTAAAATTACTTTAATAAATCGTTAAATGCGTATCTAGGTTTGAGTTCACATGAAATGTTTGTTATTTTCGTTCTTGTAAACTTAAGTAACTAATTTCAGACAATATTTTGTTGGCTTCCTGATCATCACCGTCCCCCAACGGAATAGTACGCGCCTTCCAAGGAAGGAAGGAACATTTGGTAGATATTAAAGTATTCTAATCTTGAGTGTTAGCTGCTACTACGCTAATCTTGTTGAGAGGACCAAGGCAAGTCTTTTCTTTCTTAAAACTGGATAGACTAGTCTGTCTGTCATTTTAGTTCACGAATAATAAATTAGTGATCTAAAATGATTGATTGCAATTTGAATTTGCAGCGAAACAAGAATATTTTGAAAGTTGATAGCATTACATCCTACGACGAATGCGAGAATCAATTGGCACGACAAACGTACTGCACTGGCTGGCGAAGTGACAACTAGCAACGCTGCCGTCAACTCTAATCTGCAAAAACCACTAAAATGTTAAGGCAGGAAATTCAACCATCTTGGATCACTATAAGAATATCAGCAGACGCCAAAATGATAAAAAACAATTGTGTTAAATCTCGATTAGATTGTTCACACGCAACTTCTGCATCGTAATATAAATACAACAAGAGCGTCGTTAAAGTCGATTTATTAGTTTAGACAAAAAGATTTATAAAAACATGCGAATTGAACAGCAGTTACAAAAGGCTTACCAAGATACCACAACAACACTACTGCCTATCAAACAACAAGTTTCTGGCTTTCACACACAATAAAAAATGTTTCTTGCCATCATAAATTTGGGATTAAAATAAAATAACAATAACACTCGCGGTGACACTAATTTAAAAAATAATTTCCTAATGATGTTGATATCCGCCGTAGGCACCACCTCCAATACTTCCGTGACTTCCTCCTATTATACCTCCATGACCACTGCCAAATCCTCCTCCGATACCACCTCCTAGACCTCCTCCTATTCCGCCACCTATTCCTCCTCCGATACCACCTCCGATTCCACCGCCGATTCCGCCTCCGATTCCGCCTCCGATTCCACCGCCGATTCCACCTCCGATTCCACCACCAACTCCACCGTCGTTAATAACTACCGGTACTGGTCTTGTGACGACGTTTGTTTCAGGTATGGGAACAGGAACAGGTCTGGCAACTTGAACAGGATATGGGGCATCAACTGGAACTTGCACTGGTACTGGAACTAGAACCCTGATTGGAACTCTGACTGGTACTGGGATATTTCTAACAACTTGGTAAGGAACGGGTCTGTCTACATGTACTGGATATGGTTGAGGAACCTGAACAGGATAGGGTCTATCAACTCTGTATCCGACTGGGACGCCGACAGGATATGGAACTCGTCTTTCAACAGGCACTGTCTAGAAAAAAACTTTCCTATAATAGTGGTGAACACGACACTATAAACTACAAATATTATAGGACAGTTCATTAAAAATGAAAAAAAAACAAAGAAATCAAGCGTGTTGAGAATATGAGTTTTTATAAAATAAATTTGATAAAGAGGTAATTACTAGCAGAAACATGCAATTATATTACAAGATTAATATGAAGAGCTAATTGGAATCCATACATGTTAAATGAGATAACAAGATTTAACACGCATTAGTCATATTTCATAATTATAGGTGAATTTGAATATTTCACTAAGCAAAACTAGCTATTACGATGAGCATCGAATATCAGAGAAATAAGATCTTACAGAGTCGTACAATAAATCGATGATGGAATGTAGAGAAATTCATGGGCATTAGAGGAATGAAATGGCTCGAAATAAGAAAAAAAGCTTTTGGCGTCAGAAAAACAGACATCGAAAAATAATTTTTAAAAATTCATTTGCTAAAATCGGAAAGTAAATATTCATTTAATTATTTCGAGAATTCTTTTTTTATCTAAATAAATGTGTCGGCATATCCAAAATATTAAAAGCTCGCCAGGAAAGAATTTGATAATAAAAGAAATGTTAAACAAATCGATATTGTGCAAGCTGCTGTGTAAACAAATAATTCGATCGTCAAAATTATAACCGACAGATCTTCGAACTGTGTCAGGCAAATAACTAGCAATTTAAGACGTTATTTATCAAATATCTTTTCTGTTTTTACAATCTATTTTAAATATTATGACATTACTTTTTTAATAACAAAACTGCTTAACTTATAAGACACTTGAAAGAAAAAAGCCATTTAGCAATTATATTGAAAATTAAATTGGTTCTCATTTGTACAATGATGTAAGATTGCTCTAAATTGTATATCAAGTGCTGTTAATTCTGCTGGTTCCCATAACAACAGAAAGAAATAATTATGGCCTTCTTGAAAATCGCTTTTAAGATACTTGCGCGACCTAATTATTTTAAAATTTTATATTCAATATGTGATTATTAAATTTGTATCACAAAGGATACATAATAGTAGCAGATCCAAACAATTCATCAAGAAAACAAGAGCAAGAAGTAAGAATTCATGCAATAGTATCGTATATTCAGCGACAGAAGCGATAATCCCCGAGGACTTGTACGTAGTTAAGCACTAACTGTAGCGATAGTTTCTGAAGATGCACTTGGAGGAGTGTGTTATCATACCCTACTCGGCTAATAAATAGCATGAGCAAGTTTAATGGAAAGGAATTTCCGTATGCCTGCACAACTATCATGCATAAAATTTATCTTACCTCCTGAATCGTAAACGTGCAACAAATTGATAGGGGAGTAGGGAGAGCATCATTTCCATGTAGACCTTTCGACGTGGAACATTTATATAACTTTATCTATGAAAAAGTGCACCTATGAATATCGGTGGTGTAGTTTCAGGTGTTTAACACGGTCGTGCATTCTTGAACACTTGTTAGCAGGTAATAATAATAATAATAACATATTTTGCTGGTTTTGTTTTCTGTGTAATGATGAGAAACTTGTCGTGTTAATGAACGATGGGGAGGGCTCAAATCATGCCAATTGATTGTTTAAGTTTGTATTAATTGGAATAAGGAAATTATCACAAATGTGGGATGGTAAAGGGCCGCATAAGTAAGAACACCTGTTACTAACTAATTGCCTTTAGCTGGTGATTATGAAAATTAACATTACATGCAAGTTAAATTATAAGAACAAACTTAGAAAACAGTTTAAATGCAGAAACTTGAATATTACTCAACTTGGATGATTATTTTATATTTAAATATTTTCTTTGTTACATGTCAATTTAAATTCGAAACAAGTTAAATACTGACTAAAACACAGTTAACATTAGTTGGAAAATATTGGTCTTGAGTTTTGTTTCTCCAATTTTATTGGACCTCAACATACTTAAAATTGATTTTAATCTATCGCGTGCAAATATAAAATTCTTCGTGTTGGTTAGCACTGTTAAGGATAGATCTACAAATCAATGTAAAACTACATACGTCTTACCACCAACTAAAAGTCACTACTCGCAAAGTAAGTTCAAGACGTAACTGAATAATAAATTACAAAACACGAAGAAGAAGAAAAAGACAAATTTCAACAAATACAAGTACTTCGAGAATTTTTGTATTTTTGTATTTCTCTTTGAAAAATTGCATAATACAATAAAATTCTCAATTCATGCAAATTCCATTTGCAAAAATGTGTTTTTATGCCAGTGACCTCCAAATTGACCTCGCAATGTCTTCCTTCTAAATGGATCTATGCACACCTATGACTTTTACTAGGAATGGTTTTTAACTGCCAGCTCTTATCTTTAATTTATTTTCCTCTCTTTAGAGCAGGAGTTACCATATATGTAGAATAGTAGCAATAGTGGAGTTGTTTCGATATCAAACCTAGTATCAGTACGTTCAGTTTAACGAAATAAAATATAAAATAATGAATTTATGTTTAAATTGCAACATTATAATAATTACTCTCAAGCCAGTACTGAACGTAAATAACAAAACGGAAAGTAAATACAATTAATTGCATTCATTCGATTTATGCATTTACTACAAAAGCAAAATTATTTCATAAGCAATTTATTCAATATTCAACGCCTATTATTCTTTCCTACGTTGCAAACAAAATGAACACCTAAGATCAGCCGATTCTATTAAATATAAATAAAATGTGCTTCTGCTATAAACACAATAGGTCTAGATCGTTCTTTTAATGAATCTCTCTTAGGGTATTGTTGCCTATTAAAGTTACGTACCCAACCTCTGTAAATAAACAATAATAATAATACGGCTCTGACCTTACTTTTCAATAATATCCACATTCTGCCAACAATATCTCCTCCTAGATAACTCCTTATGCACATCTGATGACATGTACATAATGCTCTCAAAGTTTTTTTTTTACGGGTACTACTTAGTCTTTCTTAATTAAAATGTTAACACTTCTGCGATCGAATTTTCTCAATTCTAGAAAATTTTCAGAAGGAGCAAACTGCGATACCTAACCTTATTACATCTTCCCCTAAGATGATATCAAGTAATGCCGTCCAGTCCAACAATTAAAGATTGCAAGTAGCACCAAAGAGTCACGACAGTTCCTGCCAACAAAGTTTTTTCTGCTGTTGCGGCCTCAAGAGACTTTAAGAACAGATGAACAACAATGCGAATCTTATTTTGGGCTTCGTTCATCTTCATTTAAAAAGTGACTGTAAAGGTCAAACGTGTATCTCAGAATTTGGACAAGCTGACGTAACAGATAGGCTGTACTCATACGTAGCCGACCCGTACCCGACTTTGGGCTCTTGCAGGTGGCACATTGAATGGCAAGGCACGACTTTAGCTCTTTTGGAAGGCGGATGGAGGGAAAAATCCTCGCCTTCAATCACTGCAGGTGGCCTGTTGAATGGTAAAGCTCGACTTTTAGCTCTTTACGAGACCGAGGGACGCCGGAGATGGTCCAACAATGGCAAAATCCGACTTTACGTAGCTCCCTTAGAAGGTTAATGAAAGGCGAAGTGATGACGTGGCCTGTTGGACACAGAAGAACGACTTTAGCTCTCTTACTACGTTAATGAAAAAAGCTGCCTAACTTGGGGTGGTCCTTTGAATGACAAAAATCGACTTTGGTTCTCTTAGAAAGTTGATGAGGAGCGCGACCCAACGACCTTAGAACATTAAAGCTTCATTCGGGCTCACCGCAGGTGGCCCATAGATGGTTAAATCTGACTTTAGCTCTCTTAGATTGCTGATGAAGAGAAAAGTCTGAAGTTGGGTCACTGCAGTTGGCTCTTTTCAGAGCGTAGCTCTACTTTAGCTACCTTAGAAGGTAAATGAAAGTCAGAGCCTGAACGTAAATCACTGCAGATGGACGCTGAAGTCCGACATCAGCTCTCTTTGAAGGTTAATTAAAAAAAACAGCCCTGACCCAGGCTATCGCAGGTAGCCCCTTCGATGGAGAATTTCGACTTCGACTCTATTAGAAAGTTAATGAAGAGCGGAGTCCAACTAGCTTAGCTCTTAGAAGGGAAAACTGTGATCCGGGTACACTCTAGGTGGTCATTAGATGGTAAAACGTGACTTTAGCTCTCTTAGAAAGCTCATGAAAAGAAAACTCTGAAGCTGGGTCACTGCAGTTGGCCCTTTTTCAAGCGTAGCTCGACTTTAGCTACCTTAGAAGGTAAATGAAAGGCAGAGCCTGGACGTGAACCACTGCAGGTGGACGCTGAAGCCCGACATCAGCTCTCTTTGAAGGTTAATTAAAAAAACAGTCCTGACCTTAGGCTACCGTAGGTAGCCCCTTCGATAGAGAATTTCGATTTTGACTCTATTAGAAAGTTAATGAAAAGCGGAGTCCAACTAGCTTAGCTCTTAAAAGAGTAAAATCTGACCTGGGTACACTGCAAGTGGTCAATTAGATGGCAAAGCCTGACTTTAGTTGTCTTAGAAAGCTCATGAAGAGAAAAGTCTAAAGTTGGGTCACTGCAGATGGGCCTTTTTAGAGCGTAGCCCGACTTAGCTACCTTAGAAGGAAGCTAAAAGGCTGAGCCTGGACGTGAGTCACTGCAGGTGGACTCTGAAGCCCAACATCAGTTCTCTTAGAAGATTAATAAAGAAAACCGCCCTGATCTCAGGCTACCGTTGGTAGCCTCCTGGATAAAGAATCTCGACCTTGGCTCTCTTAGAAAGGTAATGAAGAGCGAAGTGTAACGAGCTTAGCACTTAGAAGGGAAAAATCTGACCTGATGATAAAGCCTGACTTTAGTTCTCTTAGAAGGTTGATGAGCAAATTCTAAACATGAGTCACCACAGTTGGCCTGTTATAGAGCGTACAGAAGAAACAAGCCGCACCTGGAGCCAACCGCAGACGGTTCGTTAAATGGCGTAGCCCGATTTTATTTCTCTTAGAAGGTTGATGAAAGACAAAGCCTAAACTTAAACCACCGAAGATGTCCCCCTAAACGAAGCCCAATGTTAGCTCTCTTAGTTAGGTAGCAAAGTATGACTTGAACTCTCTTATCAAATCAAAGTGGAAAGCTCGAATTTAGCTCTCCTGAAAGGTTAATGAAGGGGGAAACCTAAATATAGACCACCGCAGGTGTCTCTTTAAATGGTGAAACCAGAGTTTGGCTCTCTTAAATGGTTAATCAGGGACAAAGCCTAACCGCCACAAATGCAATGCTTGATGGCAAATCCTGAGCGTGAGCCACCACAGGTAGCCCGTTGAGTGCCGAAGCCCGATTTGATAACGAATACAGTATGACCTTGGGACACCGCAGGTTGTCCGTGGATTGCCATATCCGACTTTAGCTTCCTTGCAAGGTTAAAGAGAAGCCGTTGGAAGCTAAAGCCCGACTTTAGTTTTCTTAGGAGGTTAATGAAGAGAGCGACCTGACTCGGTAACACCGTAGATGGCCCTTTAAATAGCGAAGCTCGACTTTTATTTTCTTAGAAGATTGATGAAGAGCGACCCTTTAGCTCTTTTAGAATGAAAAAGCCTGACTTGGACCCGTCGCAAGTGGCCCGTTGGATGGCAAGGCCTGACTGTAGCTCTCTTAAAAGGTCGATGAAGGGCAAAGCCTGAACTTGAGTCAGCGCAGTTGGTCCCCTGTAGAGAGTAGCCCGACTACAGCTTTCTTAAAAGGTTGATAAAGTAAGAAGCCTGAGCTGAAGCCACCTCAGATGGCCTGTTGGATAGCGAGGTTCGACTTTAACTCCGTTAGGCGGTTGATGAAGCTTGTGGCCTGACCTGAGGGCCTTTGGATACAAAATTCGATTTTAGTTCTCTTAGAAGGTTGTTGAAGATCGAAGCCTGAACTTGGGCTACCGCAGGTGTCCTGTTGGTTAGCAAAGCCCGACTAGAATTCTCCTAGTAAGTTGAGTAAATGCTAAGCTTGGCTTTAGCTTTACTTTTGATGGTAAAATCCGACTTAGTTCCCTTAAATGGCTGTTAAATGGTAGAATGTGGGTGGAAGGCGAAGCTTGAACTTGGGCTACCGCAGATGGCCGATTGGATGGTAAAATTCAACTTTAGCTTACCTAATAGGAAAATTAAGGACGAAATCTAACCTGAAAGTACCGTAAGTGGTCCGCTAGGTGGAAAGCTTCCACTGGCACTCTTTAAGAATATTGATGAAGTGCAAAGCTCGACTTTAGCTCTTCTGGAAGGTTGATGAAGGTCGAAGTCTAAACTAGGGCCACCGCAAGTGTCTTTTCAGTTGCTGAAACCTGATTTTAACTCTCTTCAATGGTTAATTAAGGACGTCGCAAGTGCAACGTTGGATGGTAAAGCCCGATTTTAGTTCTCTTAGCAGATCGATGGAGAACGAAGCTTGAACTTGATGAATGCGAATTTGGGCCATCGCAGGTGTCCCGTTGGGTGACAAAGCTCAACTAAAACTCTCTTAGCAAGTTATTGAAGGGCGAAGCTCGACTCCAGCTGTTGTGGAAGGTTGATGAAGGCCGAAGCCTAAACTAGGGCCACCGCAAGTGTCTTTTCAGTTAGTGAAACTTGACTTTAGCTCTCTTAAATGGTTGATTGAGAACGTCGCAAGTGCAACGCTGGACGGCGAAGCCCAATTTCAGCTCTCTTAGCAGGTCGATGGAGAGCGAAGCCTGAACTTGGGCCAACGCAGCTGTCCGTTGTCTTAGAAAATTGATGAAGTGCAAAGCTCGACTACAGCTCTCTTGGAAGGTTGATAAAAGCGAAACCTAAACTTCAGCCACCGCAGCGACATGACGAAACCCGACTTTAGTTCTCTTAAATGGTCGATTAAAGGCGAAGCCTAATATTGAATCGCCGCAAGTGGACTGTTGGTGGCAAAACCCAACTTTAACTCTCTTAGAAGATAAATGAAGAGAGAAGTCGAAGCATGTACTATCGCAGATTGTTGTTTGGGTGGGGAAGTTCAACTTTATCTCACTTTAAAGGTTGATTAAGAGTGAAGTCTGACCTCAGAACTTTCTTAGAAAATTGATGAAGTGCGAAGCTCGATCTTAACTCTCCTAGAAGTGAAGCCTGATCTAGGATTACAGCAGGTGGCCTGTTTTATAGCAAAAACGATTTTCGCTCTCTTAGAAGAGGGAAAATGCCTGAATTTGGGTTATCGCAGATGATCCGTTGGAGATCGTAGCCAGTATGTAATTAGCTCTCTGATTTGAGTAATGCAAGTCAAAAACCAATCCGTTTTTAAAGAAAGGGCATTTCAATTGATGGTTGCCGCAAGCAGTTACACGCGTTTCTACTCGAATAGGAGTGCTGTGAAGTGGTTGACGTTTTTTATAATAAATTCTTAGATACTTTTTGAAGTTTTTTTTTCCTTGCCTACCTGGAATTAGATGTTAGGTTTCAAAAGTTGAGTTTACTGATCAAACAGCTACAAACATAATAAAAAAACAAGGCGACCGCAAAGTTTGAAATTTCAAAAAGGCATTTGAATTTCAACTTCCACCTGACATGATGTAATGGATCTACGTATGAATATTACGAAGACGCCTATGTGCAAGACCATTCTATCGGTTATGTATGTGATAGTACAACCTTCGAAGTTTTCAAAATTTCTAAATTAGGTCACATTTGATTTATAAATACAGCTCGCTTCTTCCTTCAAATACTCGATCGCATTTTGTTTATGGCAGTTATAAGTAAGTAAATCATTATTGAGGCAAGTGTGCCTGTATCATCCATGATGGGTTGTTTGAACAAAACATAATACTTGTCCATTATCTTCCTCACTATTTTTGCAAGCACAGTGACCAACTAAAGCTCATACTGTAGCGTCTTCCATTTAGAAAATCCAAAATAAAATACCAAAATAACTTTCTTCTGTGCAGATCAATAATTTTTGAAATAAGAAGACTTCTTTGTCTTTGTATACCTCAAATGTTGAAAATTCGAAAATCATGCGTGTTAAATCTTTAATTTGTTTCAAAATGCAACCCCGAATCTTTCTAAAATCTGCAATTTTATAATTAGAAAGAAAATCAAAATTTTGCGTCATACAGTTCGTACTATAGCATGTCATTAAGATCCACAGTTCTTCAATAATTCCGTCCGTTGGAAAATTTCTTATCTTCTTCTTCTTGAAAATCAGTCATTTTTACGAAATCTCTAATTTATAATTAGAAGTGTCATCCATTTTCAAGTAATATTTCATCCAAAGTAAGCATACTTTTTCCTATGCTAGTGTAACAAAATCAAAACACAATATAGGACATTTCAAACCTTTAAATACTTTAAACAGAATAGGTTACGGTTGATTTATTTTATAATGACATATTATTTGAGTATCGCATAGTAACATACTACTTTCATTTTCATTATTCTACGTAAGCACAATAACGCATGGTATACGTTATAAATTTATAATAATAAATTAACATTGTTAGCGTTCGTCGATTCGCCATACTTTCGAAAGGAAATAACAACAGATAGTAAACTATCAAACTTTACGTGAACAAACATATTTATTCTTGGCATGAAAGTGTAACTAACGACGTAAATACACAATAATCATTTAAACAGACATCTGTTTAATAGTTGTTGTTGGAGAAATTAGTTTAGCTAAACGTGTACAGATAGTAGATGTATTGCGTGAAGATAATGGATGAACATTTATTAAATAATAATTGAAACGAAAAAGTGGAGCAATCAATAAAATTCGGTATGGGTTTTATGAATCTGTTACATAATTTAGAAGTCAAACAATTATCGTTCTGTTTCCATTAATTTTTTGTATAGCAATAAACCGATTTTTGTTTACTCTCCAAACTTATTTCTGTTTTTCTTTCTTTCATTTTCGGCAATAAATTTTTCTCACGTAATTCCTAAGTATCTTCACTATAAAAATTATTCATCGAATAAGGTTCTTCGAATAAATCAAGGCTTCCCTTTACAGGGCTATATTTCACAGATATAAATAATATATAAGGAAGGGAAGGAAGGGTTTACTGTCGCCCATCACTGTATTCGTTACCCGTTGTTGCTTACTTGAGTTTACGTGGGGATGTGCGTTAATTTCGCGTTAGAAGTCGCCACGAAAATTTGGTTTTGCAACAGAGGCATGTGGCACCTCATCTGTGATACGTTAATCGTAAAGTTGGCATCCATTGCGTCATTAATCGCGAAGTTTCCGTTCGTCACCGCTGTTGTAATTAATTAAGCTCCGTGCGCACCTCTTCCAGCTAAGCGGATGTTTGCCTGTGACAAACCCGAGACGAAATTCTCGACTGATAAAAACCCAGCAGTAATTAAGGCACTTGAAGCGCGTAATAAGCAGCAAGGAATGAGGTCGAGTAATGACTCCGTTACAGGGCGTTCCTGAGTTATAATAATTTGATACACGACGTAGCAAATCTAATAAGCGTCCTCCTTTTAAAAGTTATTGTCTCGGAACGGAAACTTAACCCGCTCTGGAAAAGACGGAATGAAAGACCACCGACGATATTGATTGAGACTCTAATACCGGTTGATTTAATAGATGTCTGATAAATCACGTAACGTATCAACGTTTCTGAGCGAACCTATTGCTCCCACAAGACTATGGAAAGTTGCGTTCGTTCCACTTTGTTTTCTTTCTTGATTTTACGCACATCTCAAAACATGCGTGAAATCCATCAAAGGGTCTCCAAAGAGCAAGCTTCGCTACCTCCAAGCTCTCTTGAAACAACGCATGCATTCGGGAACATGAACCGGAATCTTTCACATTGCCTCTCAGCGTTTTTTATGTCACACTTGAACATGTCCCGATTCCTGTTACTCAAAGCTTGATTTACCGCAAAAATATATAGACGGTAGAAAATTTGGGGTGACTTTTGAATTGATGTAGGGTGAAATTCAAAACCCTTCATTTATTTAGTTCTTCACAATTACTCCTCTACCGTAAAGTAAGATGAGAACTTTGGAACCTCAAATTAATCAAGGACGAATAGAATTTAAACAAGCCGTGTTTCGATTTATTCACGAAAACAAAAATGGATCCTATCTTTTTTATAAATCCTCAAGGATTTCTTATTGTCCAAAATTCGGATGACAATTTCAAAGCTCTGATTAAACGTAAAACGGGAGAAAACGTAGGAAATTGTTTCAGCTAAATAAAATTTTGTTTGTGTTAGAAGGGTGCAGAAGAACCTTACTAGATATTTTAGGAAAACTTTGTTAATATTCTGATCTCGCTCTTCTTTTATTAGAAATTATTAAAATTACCGAAAGTTATAATTGTGTTACAAATTTTGATTAAATATAGATTGCAAAGTACACTGATTATAGGGAAAATCGTCTTGAAATTTCTTCTTGGAAATTCGAAACTTTTGATGCTACTATGCCTGTTTTAGGTTAACAAAGGTAATTGTAGATGGAATATAATGCAAATGATTTTGAATTTTGAAAATACATTTGTGTCCACTTTAAAAAACATCAGTGAAAATATGAACGATTTAAATTGTTTCGTTACGCACGCTCATTAGGACAAATGTGTGAGATACAAAAATAAGAACTAGCATAAAAATGTAGACACAAAGCATTCAAAGTGACAGTTCACAACTCAGTAGATTCAACGTTCTATGGCCTTCCAAAAATATACAAACAGAATGCGCCACTACGGCCAATTGTATCACTCAGGTTTTTTTTTTGTAATAGTTATCCACAAAGTTGCCTTGACCAACTTCCATTTTCTTATAGAGAACTCAATTAAAAACAATTTTTACATTATCTTTAAAAGAGAACTGCATTATTCAACTTAACCTTCTTTTAAAAGATCGTAATTACTCTAGTAAAGCATAATTTATCAAACTCAAAGTTTGTAGTTAAATCCGAATTGTTTAATTTCTTTGCATCGATATTCGCCAACAAAGAGTTAGGTAGCCTTAAGTTTGAACGTACCAAACAAAATTATAGTCGAGGAGCAGAACACCATGCCATTCTTATACATCTCTAGCTTGACTACTTACTTGACTACAAAGCTTCAGTATTTCCAAGAAAGGAAGTTTTGTCCTAAAAATATCTTTTGAAAAAACTGTTCTATAGGAAATAAAATCTCCATTGTATCAGTTGGTTGGTTACAGGAGGTCATTTCAAAAATGAGAACTGGTCACTCTTCTTTGATCTCTGAATATATGAATAAATCATCAAACTGGTTAAGTCAGCGTCTTCCATCTGCACTGTAAGTAGAGCTGGATGGAAAAGTCACAACTAGCCCGCTGCTCTGATTTGTGCCCCATTCGTCGACAACTAATGAAAAATACAAACAGCTGAGTTTTTTTACCTCTTGTCAGACACGATACTTTTCCGGAAACTTCGTGATTTGATTCTGCCTTTTTTCCTTTCGAAATCATCGTCGGGTTCTTTACGGCAAAAACTTTTTGATCAGGAACCTGCGAGCCCCGACGCAAGTTTAATCATCCATCAAACGCACTGAGCTATCAAACACCCAAACGTACAGCAAAGACTATCCTCGATAGATAGATGCATAACAAGTAACATAGTTTGAGTTTTGTGACAATCTTCATCCATTTCCATAGCGATACTATCGTTTACTGTGGAATGATTTCAATAAGATTGGATTTTCTAAGTAAAGATCACACAGACAGTTTATAATTATTTCTGACTAAGGAATTTACAAGAATTTTTGTCATATGTGTTGAGTACCCTTACAGCTTTCGCCTCCCGTATTTCATTGTGTATACAGTAAGCTAGTTCGCAAGCACTATTTCACTTTAATTGCGGCCGGGGACAAGAAAACAATTCTTAGCAGAGTGCGGAGTATGTTACACGTAAATCCGGCTTGTACACATTATAAAGGGCGAGCTGAATGTACATACGCGTCTTTCGTAGAGAAAGTATTGAGAAAAGAGTCTGTCTAAACATAAATTGTCTCAGACTTGACTGAATTCGAGTCTATTTCTAGAATGAGATTAAAATACCAGAGGAAGAGCAGAATCAGCATTTTTGTAGTTGAATCACCTCTTGAGAAAAATAATCTGCATTGCTTCCAACTGATTTTTTTTATTTTTCCATGCGTCTTCACAGTTGCCCACTATTTCTTTATTGGCCTCAGCTCAGAATAGTTGGTAGGATTGAACTCCTTTCGAAGAAAATCCAAGGCTTCGTCATTCATTCATAATGATCTGAGCCCGAATTTGGCCAAATCCGCCATGGAATTTCCCAAAATCTCACTTCACGAGATACTCATCTTTGTAAACATTTTGATTGATCGCATCTTTCGTGATAAAAGAGTTAGCGCTTATAAGGCAAGGTACATTTTCCGTGTACTTTGTGACTTGATTTTATCTTTTCTCATTCGGAATCATGGTCAGATCATTTGCGGTAAAAAATTCTTGTCCGGAGCCTGTAAGAAGCCCACCGGTCTCAACTTGCATCAAGCCACAGTCAACATTCCTGATAAACAATTCCTAACAAAACACAAAAGT
Source organism: Ignelater luminosus (assembly GCA_011009095.1). Classification (NCBI taxonomy): domain Eukaryota; kingdom Metazoa; phylum Arthropoda; class Insecta; order Coleoptera; family Elateridae; genus Ignelater; species Ignelater luminosus. Next base: position 158,812 of record VTPC01007760.1, read on the forward strand.
TATCCTCTACAAATTCTAGCTCATCTCAAGATACATTCATCGTCTGCTAGCCTGACATTCCTTAACTGAAATGCCGAATGAAGACGATTTAATTGCAGGTGTCAAAGTTGGCTGACGTGAAAATCCCTCGACGATTACAAAAATACCGAGTGATTTTGGACCTACCTGTGTCACTCTAAGATTGCACTACATATTAGCAAACAGTAAATACAACACAAGAAATAACAGCGCCTAACAAAACCAACAGAAAAATATGTTTGAGCATGCGTCTAGTACAAGAAGAAAAGTTTCTTCTTCATAAGATTTATTTATGCAATAGATTTTCTATAAAAACATCTACCCAAACAAATAACAGACATCTTGACTAGTTGTTTTTGTCCATATAACGCGACCATCTTGTCTATATTAGGCTTGAAATTCCAAATGGTTTTCTTGATCAGTCTCAGCTTCTTGGCCAAATCTCACACAAGATGAAGATGTTGAGTTTTAGGTTATACTGTGTCTAGATCTTCCCGCTAGCTTTGAATTACCCAGTTTACTCTTGTTACCCAATTTCGATGATCTCCAGTGCTCAAGCTTTCCTTGAACTACCGAATAACGTCTACCACAACCGAAATTGCATATCCCCGAACTGTCTATGCGTTATGACACTATTTTGTCACGATAAAATTGTTCGGTTATGATTTATACCCTCTCTAGTATTTCAAAAAAATTTTCGGTATTTGTACGAATCTCCAAGCTGTAACCAATTCTAAATACACGAACTTTTTTCATGTACTGACTTATATTTAATAATAACATCATAACAAACAAACCAGTCATAAGACAACGGCGCGAATCAACAATAACATGTGAAACCGTCAATCTTTCTGAAACGTACAGGTGCTCAGAACGAGCAAAATCGACTTACTCATCGTAATAGAGGCCTCAAGCTATCATCTTTCGACCGAAAATTTAACGAAGAGGAATAAGCTTCGTTTTTGAAAAGCATCTGCATTGACTTTTTACTGCATTATTGAAATTTTGAATCTAATTGAATAGACTCTCAATATTTCTCTATTATCTTCAGCTCAGGACAGTTGGTACACTAAAACTTCTTCGGGGCAAAATTTAAGTTGTCGTTCATTCATTTAACGATGTCCCTACTGTAATGAAAAGAAGTTGATTCCCACCAAAACAGAACCGATCCTTCATGGGATTCCACAAACAGTTTGATTCTTGCTTCACAACACCCCTCTGTAAATATTTTGATTGATCAAGCCAAGTCAGTTTTACCACTTGTCAGACACGGTACTTTTCCGGAAATTTCGTGATTTGATTCTGCCTTTTTTCCTTTCGAAATCATCGTCGGGTTCTATACGATAAAAACTTTTTGATCGGGAACCTGCGAGCCTCGACGCAAGTTTAATTATTCATCAAGACACAGTCAACATCCCCGATCAACGACTTTCAACAAAACACAGAACGGTATCCTTTACAAATCTTCACTTGGCTCAGCCAACTTGACAATCCTTAATAGGAATGCGAAACGACAACGATTTAATTGTAGGCATCGAAGGACAAGTTGGCTGACAAACAGATCCCTCGACGATCACAAAAAGGTAGGGTGATCTTGAACCTACCTGTGTCACTCTGATATTGCGCTATCTGTTATCTTTTATCAGTAACAGACGATAAAAATAGTCTATCGAAAAACAGCACAAGAAATCAACGAATAACAGCGTCTAACTAAACGAACAAAGAAAAATATTATCCAAACGAATAACAAATTCGATTTCTCAAAAAAATAGGGGCGGCAAAACGATCTTTATGTGCCAAATCGTCGGTTATGCGATAAATGTAAAATTAACACTAGAAGCGTAATATACAAGATGATGAGATGATTTTATATATTATTAGTGCACTATTTTGTCACGGCCCTCTCTATTATTTTGGAAAAACCCATTTCGATAGATATAATCGTTCGATGTTATGCTTTTACGAAGCAATTCTGAATGCAGGAATCTTTTTCGTGTACAGACTTATATTTAATATTAATATCAGTAAACAATAAAGCAGTCATTAAAAAAGAGCAGGAATCAATAATAAAATGCAAATCGTCCTATTTTAATGTACAACTAATCAAACCCAGAAAAATCAAATTATTTCAAAGAGATAGATTTAAAGAGTTGGAGCAAGCCTGCAGACTATGGTTTTCCGAATGCAAAGTCAACAAAGAGAAATAATCTCAGTTTCAAAAAGCATTTGGATTGAGTTTTTGAATCTAATCGAACAGATTTTAAGTCGACAATCTAGATGTGTTCTTTTCAAAAAATTAAGTGTCAAGGTTTCATTTATATTTTACTTTTTCTGATATGTCAGAACGGCATCGACGCCAAAATGAAATTTTCTCCATGATTATTATTATTTTTATGCGGCATCTTATTATTTCGTAGATTTTAAATTAACTCACTTACCAGAGGCGGAAATGTAAAAAAAAACGCAAATACAGTTCTTTTAGATAAATATTCTACTCCTTGAAGAAATGAACAGGTTCATAATTTTGGTAAAAAAAGGAATGAAAAATTTTTTCTTGTCTTTCTCATCACAATCTCGCCAGAAGCAAAACCAGCAGCGTCTCTATGTTTTGAAAGTTTTGAAATTGAATTTAACAAAAAACGTATAGTTTTGACATGGGATGAGCAAAATGAAATTTTTTTATATTCATTTAGTGATACCAAGTGAGAAGTTATCGTGAATTTTTCTATTTGATATTTCATGGAATGTAAACTAAAAGTCCGCACATACGTCAGTTACCTTAGTTAACCACTGCAATTGCTGAATATGAAGACCGCAATGATTTTAACCAAAAAACTATCTACAGGTGGTAACGTCTTGGTTTATGTTGATGATTATATCAGGGCTGTGATTCATGAAAGAAGTGAGTGAACTTAGCAAGTAAAGTGAGCAATAGTAAATAACTAGGTAGGGTTTTAGTTGAAACGAAAAAGGTATCACTATTCCAGTGTTGCCAGGAGTAATAAATCTTTCTCCTCATCCACCGAACAAACATGTTGCCAAAAACGGTAGGAAAATCCCCAACTTGAAGAATCCTTAAAATAATGCTTGTGTCCAGGAGCTGACGCGTTACCAGCAGACGTTGTCAGTAATTGTTTGCAAATTTTATATCACTAGTGCAATAACTTGCTGCTTGCTCGTGGGCGTAAGTAGTAATCCTATGCTGTAGGGGAAAAGTCATCAACCAACAGATGCCGTGAAATTTCGTCAAATTTATCAAAATGGCGGAAAAAAGGGTGATTATAGTTACAACCAACGTTGCCAGAGCTGTCGTAAGTCTCCATATCTAGAGATTTATAATATCAACTGTTTCTAGCGACATTTTTCACCGTTATGGCAACAGTGTCATCACCCTCATGACGATGGTATTTTTTCCAAGGTCCATACATAATAGCATATTAGAAAAGTAGGTCATCGTATACATTTCCCCCAACGAGTTCGATCACCGAACTAATACCTAAAAATTCGCATCTTCAATTTTCCTAATTTCCAACATAAATTGTTATAAAATAATAAAAATAACATTCCCTACGTTAATCTAACCCTAATCTTTTCAATCACAAATGGCTGCTAATAGAAAGACCTACCTTTCACAGTACACCAGGATTATTTAAGGACCTTGGTTTTTCTCCAATATATATACAGTGTACTCATTTTAAAACGACCCACCCTAGATATCCCTTAAACAAATGAAGTTATCAAAAGAAGAAAAGACACCTCAATCTATTTATGGAAGAGGACATTAGAATACAGAATTAACTGATTCATAGAGGTCGCTGTGTTCGCTGTCGCACAAATAACCTCAGAATCTTAAATGGTACTACAACACTTGCGATATATCGTTGGAAAGGGAATAACAACAGCAATCTCTTATTGAAAACAATTGAATGTTATGGTTGGTAGCTTATGGAAGCACAGCGGAGTTGCCAAATTTTACTTTTTTATTGTTGTTTAATTCTATACATCTAAATTCATCTAAACAATAAGATTGTAGACAAATCTGTGAAATCTGTATAAATTAATATGCGCTCAAATTTCATTTTCATTTGACAACCCTGCGCAGAACAAACAAAAAGGCAGTCTGATTCAAATCTAAATTAGTTAGAATTATTGTAGAGGTTACATTTACAACTTTATTTGTTTACATTTTACTACCCCAAATGATATACCATTTCGTTCTTTTATTTTGATAAATTTTGTCTACTCTGTGAATCACGTGATCATTCGTACCACTCAACGCTCCAATTCCCAAACAGAAAACCGAAAGTACTTCAAATTGATCTCACTGTTGTATTTAGTTTATAAACAATTTACTAATAGTTAACTTCGATTTTTGAATCAAATAAGTTAATACATAAATACCTAAGTCCTAGATAAATAACAAACAAAAAATTGGCAATTTTTGTAAACCACAGAAATGGAGTGTGTTAGCAAAAGGGAAAAAAAGAAAGAACGAAAACATGAATACCTAACTACAGGGCTTTTCATCTTGAGTGTATCATTGATAAAATATGTAACTAATTAGCAAGTTTTGGTCGAGGAAGTACAAATGAAAACTGAAGATGACTAGTGTGTACTACAGTATCGCCAAATGTAGAGATTTTTTCCCCAAATTGAAGATTTTTGATCTTGATGAAATGAGTGAGGATCTTAAAAAGGTGGGAATTTCATTTTAAAAAATCACAGCTATTTGAAGGGAGTAACGTTTCAAGTGCCATCGGCCCAAATTTTACAGGAAAGAAAAACATTTCCGTCGCAAATCGACAAAGATTATTTCGATTTTCTCCTTTTTTTAAATTATTTTCTTTATAAGTTCTTCTAACAACATTTAAAAATGGTTATACAACTATAAAAAAAGGAAATATAAAAAAATCAGATGAATATCAAACCGCTTCAAGTGCCATTACCAGTTGCACAAATTAAAAACTATTTCTAAATTCATTAACCGGCAGGGAAAGTACTGCAATGATGTAAAAACAAAAATAGATGTATACTCGTATACTTTATTAAAACCATAAAAATATATTATTATAAAATATTGACTGACGCATGGTATCAGCAAACTGCAAATCTCGACAAAAAGAGAGGCTTCGATTGATTGAAGCAGCAGCGAAGATTATTTGCGAAGATATCAGATCACAAGTATATGTGACCCAAGAGTATCTACCACCAGACCGTTTTATGGAAGAAAGTGAAGCTGTAATTCCTGAAACTCGGGTGTTTTTTGGAAACTCTTATTTTAAAGAGATAACGTGGGAATACTCAACAGTGGAATAAAATAAATGCAACATTCTTTCTTACAGTATCATCACTGCTGTGAGACCCAAATCATTTTTGTCTAATTTACAAGTTGGGTTGGTAGCATTCATTTACAAGAAGAGTGGATCTCAGATGTTGTTGGAAATATTGAATTCACTGGGCTTTTGTAGCTCGTACCGGAAAGCTGTGCGTCTTAAAATCTGATCAGCCATGAAACCAGAGATCAAAATAAATCAAGAAGGATTTCGTCAGTTCGTTTACGACAACGCAGATTTCAGTACTCAAACAACTGGTGGTTATAATACTTTTCATGTGATGGGTGAAATGTACGCCGCTGTAGCTCCAGCAACTGCAGTACCTGTAGATAAAAAAATTCCCAGATTGACAGAAACACCATCTTTTGCGGTTGTCGGAAGTTTTGGGGCAGTAACTGTGAAACATTTTGAGCCAACAGAGAGTGGTCAAGGTCTCAAAGCAACTAAGATCCAATACTTCAGTAATGAGTTTCCAATCTCCGAAAACGTCTCTTCTTGTACAGCTGAGATTCTTTAGCTATACAGTAAGTATAAAAACTTCACTACAATACCGGGAAGGAATGTGTTCATGGATAAAGTGACAGCAGACCTCCCATTTGAACGAACATTTACCGCTTATCTTCCCTTCATCAATGCTCTACTGACTACGACACAATCTCCACTGCATTATTGGAGTCTGTGGAGAAATGTAAAGAAAAAGACGAGAAGATGTGTATGGTGACCTTCGACCAATTCATGTACTTGAAGGCACGATACATCATTTCTAATTGCATAGACTCCAGGCTGCAGAACACAGTTCTCAGAATGGGCGGGTTGGTTTCATTTACTAATGTCCTTTTTAGGGTCCCTTGGTTACGTAATGGAGGGCAGTAGCCTCAAGGAGTTATTCAATACCGTCTATGCCATGAACTCAATAAAAAAAACATGCATACTATAGAGCTGTAAGAGCTCATCTATTAGCGTATGCAATGCTTATGAAGATTGTCATGGAGACGATTGGTCTCACCTAAGAAACGGAAGCAGAATTAGACAAAATTCTGTTCAATTTTGACAAATCAATGATCATTGCCTCTGCCCCCAATGAATGTGGCAAAATCAAAGAAAATGTGGAACATCAATTACGGCATATTCCAGCTCTGGGTACAGAACACACAAATGGTAACTCTTGTAAAGATATTCATCTCATCTGAGAGATTGGGCAACTGGGACCAACACCTTGAAACTGTTTGGCAAATGCTGTCACATTTTCACGCGTCAGGCCACTTTGCTTACACTAACTGCACTCACCTACACCTGTAAGATATGCTCCACTCGAAACAATATGAAAAATTTACCATTCAGGGATTCTTCGCAATTCGACGATAACCTAAATTCTGGTGAGGATATGACCATCGAACAGTATCTCATGAAGAACATGAAACTTCAAGGCGGTCTCACACATGGTCGTGGGGTAGAGCAAGGTGTATTAACAAGGTGGACAATGGGAATGACCTTTGTGCAGCATATTTCTGAACAGATCCAAAATTACTGTGGTGTTTCATTTCAAAATTCAGAACAGCATGTAGACATGAAGGACGCAAGAGTTATACGGGACAACAAGGATAGAACCAAGATGTATGAATGGTTACTGCAGCATCTTCCTTTCACTCAAACCTCAAATTTATACTCGATCAGCACTGGTATTGTGGCTGACGCACGAATCAACTGCCATAAGGCTTGGGAATTGGACATCAAAGGTATCAACAGAATTGTTGGTGGTGACTTTGGAACAGTCAAATTTAAACAAAGCGACAGAGTACAACCTCTTGCTGTCATGACCAGTGCTATACGAGTTGATTCCTATTAATCCCACAACTTTGTTCCAACGAATTTCCGTTGCTAAGTATTCAGATCAAGACCTTGAGGAGTTTTTGACCTACGATCTACAGCCTTATTCCTTGTTCCTATTCGACAATGATTTAGTAAGAAAAGGAACCAAATTCACGCTCTACAAACCATTCAAACTACTAACAAACAAACAGTTCAATATGTTGACGATATCAAAAAAAAAGGTTATTAGTTTTCATGTAGGTCTCAAATTTAAACTATTGGAGTACAAACAAAAATAGTTACTTAGAGAAGACAGTGTGATTCATCGGAGTAGAAACACAAAACTGTTCGGTCGAATTCAGTTTGCAAATCGGGGAATGTTACGCATTGCATTGACGTTCGTCTTGTTGCTGTCTTATTTGTGATACGTACATTCGTGTCAATCTTGATTGATCCTTATTACCTTTTCTATCTAATACATTTTAGCTAGTATAACAGAATTTACTTACTTAAATGATGATAACGACCACACTGACACTGACTACGGTCAGTTATCAATGATAATTGATAATTATTAATGCCACAATTGATACAACGACTGATACAGCAATCACTGAAGAACGAAATGAGGAGACAATTATAATAATAAACTCAGAATGGATCCAAATACTGAAGATACCAAGAGTACACGAAAAATTGGCTCTAATTAATGAAAGCTTTGTGCCTGTCGGAATCGATCAAGAACTACTGTACCAGTTTGCTACAATATGACGTAAAGAAGACATTATTAGCACTTTTCATACATTCTTATTAGAGACCAGGGATGCTAAACGTGTGACTCTTGATAATTTCTCGGGTCAGAACAGAAACTGGTATCAGTCTGTCTTCTTTTTCATGAGTGCCGACAGCTTTCATTACCAGGTCGAGTAGTCAATTAAATCTAGAGAAAACCTGTATGATTTCAAATGCTTTAAAACCAAGCTGTTCAAACAGCAAATTCGAATCAGGTAATCGTGAAAGAATCGGATTGGGAAGATTTTACGTCACACAATTGGTCCTAGACCATATTTAAGTGACACTGTTAATGCTGTCGTGGGCAATTTCAAAGCAAAGCAACACATCGCACGCTACTTGCATTTTTCTCGCTTTACTTCACAATAGTTACCTAACTGCATCCTTCGATCATTGTTTTAAAATGAATTTTATCTTTCTAAAGTTCTCTGAAGAGAGTAAAACTGAAATTGGAGCGCGGAACGTAATCCTTAAACCCGTGTTAAGTTTCCCAAAATTGGTTGAAAAAGAGGAAAAGCAAAGCACGCAACGATAGAACTGGCCAGTAGAATACAATACGCAAAATACTAAATGCTAATTTCAAGCGATCAAAACTTCCCATTTGAGTAACTGCTGATGCTGTATCAGATATTGAATTCAGATAAATTCATCAAATCTCTTCAGTTCATATCAACATAAAAAATATATTAGTATACAGAAAGTTCAATATTTAAAAGTTCTATTGTGACCTCTTTATCTGAACTAATGAAATAAAATATTTACAGTACCATTCAACGATAATTCGTTGTTGAACAGTCCATAAAAAATTCACGTCGACTATAACACTCAATTTTTAATTGACCTCTCTGTGATGAAACAACTTGCTATAAAATTTAAATGCACCCTAATAATTTAAAACAAATCATCTACATTCCCGCTATCAATCTCGATTAAGTAACAGATTCTCAAGTGAAATGCGAGTAAAAAATGGTATATCTAACAAAATTTCCACCCTAACCGGGTTTGTAACTTTATAACAAAATTCAGCGAATTATTTTATAAATCGCGTTACTTTATAAGATCAGTAACGGTTGCCAAATTTAATTTTTCTTCCAAAAATATAATAAAATATACATCTCAGATCTCTCCTCCTAAACAAAATCTCTTTCGCACGCTGCTGAAAGAAATGAAATGTGCGTTTTGTTTCTGGTTCGTTTACTTGATGGTCATTTTTCAAAACAATTCTGTAACTTGTTCTTTTTCCTCCACGAGAAGAGTTAATTTAACGCATGAAGTGATCCATATTTACGTAGCGTACCCTGTATGTAACTTCTGTAATTAAATCAACTAGCTTCTAATTAACACATCATAATCGAGCGGTTGGTCGGTATGGTACAGTCTTGCTGGTTATTATTAAATGGCACATCCTGACGCAGTAGATATTCCGCCCCGTATTGTTTGTATTAAGTTGTGGGTATCAAGCCCGAAATGAAAACTTGTTCATGCGGCCTGTATGTTGGTGTTGCAAGGTAATCTAGCGGGAATATTAATAACCCCTCCCTTATTACTTGGCTGCTATTCTGACCCATCCTAATTATCCCCTCATCCTCACCTTCCCGGGGGTTTTGTATCTATTTCAAAGGTTTCAAGCATTCAGGCGCAATAATGACCTTATTTCGATACGCGAATCTATCAGTTCTCGCTTTTGTTACTTCCCTGTTTTCGCTTTTCCGAGGGTAACTCTCGGTTAAACTTAATGCTGATCACTTTCACCTACGTGCGCTTTGCAATTCCCAAACGCAGATTGACTTTAAACCATGATCAAATAACCTCCTCCTGGCCAATTTTCCAAACCTGACGAAACAGCGGTAAAAAAAGGAAAATCGCTCACGTCTTTTCTGTTACCTTAATTTAAAAGGCTCTTATTATTCGAAAGTTTCGTTGTATCCAACCTTTAATTAGAGTAGACTTACTGCGTGGTGAATACTTCATCAACACCCTTTAAATACTTGATGACCTAGGACGTGACGTCAGACCCAAGACACAATGGTTAGTTTCAGGTTCCGCCCTCGTCTTGCGTTCGCGTCAACTACAATGTGCGTTTCTTGAATTATTTAATGTTATCTAAAGAAAGAGCATGTGCTATTATCCTCCGTTCTACTTTAAGCGGTATCACGAACAACGACAAATATCTGACAATTGACTGTTAATTAAATATCGAAGTCCGTTCCCTTTACCTTACCTCTAATTTAGCCGCAGTCTTGTGGTTGAAGTTAGACGGTTTCAGAATGTATCGCGTTACGCTTAAGACTCCTTCGGTCTTTCCCTTCACTAATTTTATAATTAAACCCCTCTTTGTTGGAAAATTCATCGAGGTTTTGAAACTATACTTTTAATTAATACCTTAATCGACGTTACTTTAGTACGTACCAAAATTGACTTACTCATTATACGGACTTCCTCTAATTATCAGAAAATACTATTTAGAAGGAATTAAAGGTGTTTTTAGTCGAATTGGGGGAAATTCAGAAATTCTAAAATTACATTTTTTGATTAAGATTCCACATAGCAGTAACAACCGAGTGAAATAATTTCAACCCTTTGCAAGCAAGAAATTAATCAAGAGATTGTGCAAATGAATTAAAGCTAACGTCACTTCTTTTCGTTACAAATCAAGTAACCAGGTTGAGATGAAATTTCATATTGTAATAACTTTAATAACGTGCAGTAGCTACCAGAGCTGCCATCTTGGGGTGTTAGTAGACACAATCTTTCTTGTTTTTTCGGTTGCATTTTCTCCATGCAAAGATTTCCATAAAGATTTGCTTGCGCATATATTCCTAGGACAACACATTTGATTGTCGCATTCAAATTCCGTCGTGGTGGATGAGCTTACCACTTCTTCATTAGAATCGTCAAACGTCACGAGATGTGATTATCAGTATATAAAACAGAGACAAACGTCATGTTTGAGGTTAGACTCGTAACGGGCATTTATTCCTTGCCGCTTTGTTTGTTTAGTACGTGCGTGCCCATAAACGTAAACATTTATTTGCACATTTGATTCGCAAATAAATCTATGCGTCTATGTCTAGCCATCATCGTTTATCACCGTGCGCCACAAGTAGTGATATGCTGTGATACCAGGACTTATCACTCAGTAAGTTGCGGTATACACGTAAAATTTCTTGTTAGGAGAGTGAAGGACTATAAAATCTGTATCTTAAGGCAATAATGAGTGCAAGCAGTCTAAATAGTAGAGTATACAATTTTAAAGTAAGACAGTGTGCGTATCGGAATTCTCAGTATTACTTAAGCGTATTCCATTTGAACTCTTCGCATTCATTATTGTCCGCATGGGTGGAAATCCAGATGATAAGTAGTATGAACTGAAAGCCCAGTAAATTAAACGTGTCTTGTCGAGAGTTGCTTCAAGCGATTTGTGTAAAGGGAAAAGAAATTAATGCTACAAGGTCAACTAGGGTTCTTAGATGATACGGTTTGTTTCATATGCTTTCTTGGTTTCCAGCATAAACTGTTATAAACTAATGAAAATCACATTGCTTGCGTAAATTAAACCCTAATTTCTCCGATCATAAATAGCTGCTAATCGTTGTTGATAGGATGACTTACCTTTCGCAGTGCATACTATTATTACTTATGGACCTTTGCAAAAGTAAACTGCGCAGCGGAAGAAGAAACCTGCACGGACCGGGTTTTCTAGTCGGGCCTCTACGCGGCCTGGGTCCAAGCTCGGGTTCAGGTCAGAGCTCAGTTTAAAAATCCATGTTAAGTGTCCTTTCTAGTTGGTTCTTAGTCAGCTTTTCTAGAATCCTTGCATATATTTCCGCTACAGAGCTACGCAAAGTGATAACTTTATAATTCTTGTAATCCTTTCTGTCTTCTTTTTTATTATTTATTATCGTCTTCTTTATTTCCATCGTCTCTTTGTTTATTGTATTGGGTTGGATGTATTTCTTTTGTCTTTGTGTTTCTTTGAGATATTGTCTTCTTGTCTGTGACTCACACCTTGTTGTTTCTTTATTTTTACTTCCTTTCTCTTCTCTGTGCTTATTTGAACTTTGTGTTCCAATAATCTGTAAAATAACGTCGTTGGCATCTTTCCATGATTTCGTCCTTTACAATAATAATATTTTCAGTTTAATCTTTCACGTTTTCAGATGCTCGTAATTTCCTCTGTCATTTTTCGTCTTTTACCAATTTTCTTAACTTGTCGGGCTCTATTTTTCTCTTTTTGTTTTTAGGTACCATTCACATCTCCTATAACTATCACGTTTTTATTTAATCTCATATAGTCCCTGTTGTAGTTCATAAGAAAACCTTTCTTTCTCTTCTTTTCTTCCTTTTTCATTTGACCATATAAAACTGCTCTCATGTTATATTTTTCTTTTTCTTTTCCCTATTTAGCGCTTATCATTAGAATTCTTTCATGCACATACAGTATCCATTTGGCAGTTTTGTGATTCTCTTCCATACTTTTCTTTTGGCTTTTCCTTACATATGTCTGTCTGCATTTTCGTTAGTTCTTCCATTAATGTTTCATCATGCTTGTTGAAGTTTTAACATTTCATGTCCCTAGTTTCTTTTCTTTTGTTATTTGGTTTATTTTCATATTCGTCTTTCTCCATTGCCAATTTTGTCATCTGAGATCAGGTCTTTGCGCTGCTCTGCACGAATCAAAATTCTCAAGTCCGGCTCGGTTCGGCCCGACCAGGGACAAATTTGATGCGGCCCAAAAATCCCGGTTACTTCTTGATCGGTCCGATAGACCTGAACAGTCCGAAACGCCCAAGAAACCCGAACGGCCTGACAGAGAAGCCCGAAGTGACCAGAGGTTCAAAAGGCCCGAACGGCCCAAAAGATCCGTACGAACCAACAGACCCGAGAGATCCAAACGGCCCGATGGACCCGAATCCTTTTTGATGTTTCAGTATATCCTGTTTTAACATTTTTCTGACAGTTTCATTAATTTCCGCAAACTCTACTGTATCTCTTTTCCCTTCTTTCCTATTCAATTCCTGTTGTATTTCACTTAATGTTTTGCATTTCATATTCTAGATGCGTCAGTTAGATTCGCTTCCAATAGACTTTGCGTTGTATGTCGCTATAGAAATACAACAGTCTGCTCTAGCCAAGGGATTCTTACCATCCCCTGTTTGAACCCTATTCCAACCGCTGCCTTGGGCGCGGTTACTCAAACTGCTGGGGACGGGGGGCATTATCTATTGCTGCATTTGCATGAGAGGTTTTGGCGAAAAAAAATTTTGAAAATAATCCAGGCTCGCGTACCCAAAGTAGGTCTATGCTTTACCGGGATCTTAGAGGAGTACCTATCCGCTACCTAATTTCACATTACAGTATGTACAAATACCGACAAGTGTACATTCAGACAGTAGTGTAAAATTACTTTGATTATCATTTTCTATGTAAATTTACAATAAGATCTAATTAAGTTAGTAAAGACAAGAGGTAGCTATATCTCGTTGGTTTTTCCTAATTCATTTCATTGCAAATTTCTATGGTCTGCAATGGCACCTCAAATTAGCTCCTTGGGCAGTAAATAAAACAGCTATAAAGTTAACATTTTGTATTTGCTACAGCTATATTGAATATCTAGCTCAGATGAAATACGCAATAATTCGGAAAAAAATTGGAAGCAAAGTTTTTTTTGTGGGAAGTCTTTATTCACAACATCGAAATCTTTAGGGTGAAACTTGGAAAACTGGAGTAAATATGTTCGTTCGTATGCCCTTTATGTTTTAAGTCCTTATAACTGTTTTTTGTACAATTTGTAGGTTCCTCGTCATAAAAGTCGATTTAGTTCAAAACATGTGATTTTGGAAATCTTTTGTTTCTTCTGTGCCATATATTTTGTTATCTATCCATAAAATCGATAGTCACTTCGAAAGAAACCTTGTAGCGTACATTTCCGGCTTTCCAAAAGTATTTAGCATAATGGGGTTCGGTAGCGTCAGTGAGCTATGGTCTCTCTTCAAAGGGCGCCACGGGTATTGCAAACACACAGGGTAGTGTCCCTTATTTTTCGACGTCAATTTTCTTTAACGCATAACCTTCGTATTTTTTTCGTCTTATAATTTCAAAACAGTTCGAAACCGAATTTAGTGACGTTTGCTACACGTCAGCCCGCCCCGAATTGCATTGAAACATGTCAATACTTGCATACCTAAAAGTGCGTGCTCGTAATGGAGTTATCGGTTGTTTTTGGTAGAGGACGGATTGTTTTTAGTGAAGCTAAGCATCCTGTCGGTGGAATTGTTCGGTTCAAGAAAAAAACTATGCTATATACACAGTCAAAACGTCAAGTTGTCGCAGTTTTGTTTCATAATATTTGTGAAGATAAATTCACTGTCAGTGAAAGCACAAATCTTTCCACTCGTCAGTAAATTATATTTTAGAAAAGGCAATAATATCTACACAATCTTCATCGAATTGTGTAAAAACAGCTAGTGGATTCGCATCAATTTTGGAGGGATCTTTGTGCAGCGTCAGAAAGAGCCAGGCCGGTCCAGTAACTTAGCTGAAGTGGACAGAAAACTCGTTGAAAAAGAGGAGAGTGTAAGACAAAAAGAAAAATCGGATAATAAAATAATCAGTAATTGTTCGATATGGTTACCCCTAGGAAAACGACGTTTTGAGAGCAAGCTTTTGGTATCAGCAAGCAGAAAATTAGGTGACCAGAGGTAAAGAAAATTAATCCAATCTTAGTGAAACCGACAAAAGACAAAGCACATCTTAGGTTATGTTGCACGATATAAACAATGAAGTTGGCAACTAATTCAGCTGCTGCGCACACTACCAACCCTCTACTGCAGCATGAACCGCGTATGGATCTACAACGATAAATGCAATAAAGCTTCATGTGTTTTATTTATTCATTACACCCCACTCTCCTAAGTATTTATTTAGTAGAAGCTGCAGGTTCATTTTTTTATAAATCCACCCCCCAACCTTGCGCGGGGGCGTAGCAAGAGTGTGATTAGGTTAGAAGGAGTTAAACGTTAATTCTTTTAATGAATTTCACCCCAATCTTGCGCAGCGTGGTAGCGAAGGTGTTGGTGGGTTAGTAATAGTTAAAAGAGCATGTTTTAATGAATTCACCCATGCTTGCGCGGGGTCAATACTCCCCAGGTGATTTAGGGAAATTGGGTTGTGGTACTGTCGGTTGGTACGCTGTCAAAGAGTAGCACGAACGTAGTCGCGATATTATAGCGTCTTGGCTGTCAAGATCGTTGATTTTCGAAGTTTTTTAAAAATCTTCTAAGTGTTTGACGTCGGAGAGGCCTTTCGCAGATGCCTTTTAATTCTCTGAATGGATATACATGCATTGGTAAGGTTAAATTCTTTCTGTACAAGTTTAATCCTAGGGGTTGTCAAACTGTTACCAAATCATCAACTTCTTCGACAGCATATGATATTACAACAAATCATCCATCCAATGAATACGGGCAGAAAAACGAATAGAACGCGCAAAAGCACTAAAAATTGATTTTCAAAATGAGGTACCAGAAATTGTTACTGTTCCCTGGAATGGTAAATTGTTACCAGCTTTGGATGTCTGAAACTTCAAAGAAAAACGTCTTCCCATAGTAATTTTATTTGGAAATAAAATAATTGATTGCTGTGCGGCAAAGAACACGCCCAAGCTGTTTGGAATGCGATCACCAATTCCAATCTCGAAGATAAAAGTGCAGATCCTCTGTTGTGACACTACGGCCTTGAATACAAGTCGTATCAAATGGTGCTTGTGTGTTCTTCGAACAAAAATATTCGACCAGGATTTGCTACCTTCCGCCTGCCGCCATCACGTCTATGAGCTTGTGTTGAAAAGTATGTTTGAAGTCAAAATGCATCAAGTTACGACAAGCCCAGACGTTCCACTTTTCAAAAAGTCTAAAGAAAGTTGAAAAAACGTTGATGCCAGTAAGATACAAAGCTGAAAAAAAACTTCAACTATTCTGAGACTGACGCGTTGATAGGGTTCTATCGAGGCAAACTAATAGAAAATATTGCAAAGGGCGACTATTCAAGATTTAATAGAACTCTCTATCATATTCTTAGATGGAGATGTTGACCGACGTGAAGTGAAAATCAGACCTCTAGGTGCCATGCAGCAAGCTCTCAGTAGCTCAGACTAACCTAGAAAGACGAGGGACCACAGTTAGACGTGAGCTTATTTATTGTCACATCGCAGAGCAAGGATTTGTTTTTGCGTCTAATGATTGATGATAGTTTTCTCCAAGAGGATCATTCTTCATAGCCTCATTTTTGGAAGCCAATAATACAGATGAAAGAGGTCTAAAGTTGATGCAAGACTTCCATGGTTTGCACAAGAAGAACAAAAGCAATTTCTGTTCTGCACAACACCAAAAGAAACTATAAAAAGGAAATATCCCACATAGATATTATCTTTTTAAAGTATTTATTACTTTATTAAATGTAAAATAATAAGTGATGGACGGTTTCAATAAATTCTTGCTCTTTTTCCCGGGCTACATGAAATGTGAAATCATAGCTTAGTGAATTAATACTAAGTTTCCATATGTTAGCAACTTTGACGTCAAATCGGGCCGACTCGGCTTCCTGTTATCCTAGGGTGATATTTCATAAATGAGTGTTTATGACGAAATGGAAAAATCTTTCAAATTTTTTTGCTTCGTGTAAGAGACACCTTAACACAGGGCAGTAGATTTTGTTTTCGAAACTGATTCTCACATGTAAAAAATGGCTCGCGTTCATTCCTTCCTTGAGTCTTCGATCATAAAGGTATGATATCCTGCTTAATTTGCAAAGGGTTGATTTGTGCAAAATTTAATCCTAAACGGGTTTAACACTTTAAATCAATGTAGCAAAAAGAACAATGAATATGTTGTTACCAGTAATTTCGTGTACACGAAAAATACTGCAAAGGTTATACTGCAGGAAAGCGTGCGCAAAGTTTTGACAGTTCAAGTTGTGATTGGGGTGAGACTTCTGATAATAGTGTATATGCCACTTTTCGGTGTCTATTTTGTGCCGGTTCAGTAATGACATCTTGAAAGCTTATAAACTCATATTCTACAATACATCGTCAAAATTTCATTCAAAATTTCTTGTTTTTACGATATCTCAAGAAGGACGTGTGATATTGAGATGAGATCCTTTACTCGTTATCACTATGAGATATCTACTATTTCACTAATTTTTGTATTGATTATCTTATTCAGAGATAACAAATGAATTAAAGAAAGTATGGTACGCTACTGGAAAATAGATAATTCTGTTTGCAACAACCTAGCAGAGATAATCTCTCTCTGTTTTTCTCCTAGCATGCGTCGTTTTTGAGTAAAATTGAATTTTGTGATTTTCAAAATCTTGAAAATTACGTGCAATCATTTTTAGTCAATTTTCTCTATAGAACTTAATTTAGGTATTCTCACTATACCCATACCTTTTAAATGGCGAGTTTTAGAAAATAAATTGATCTTAAGTTTTTTTATCAGTGTATAGCTTCTAGAATACGCACGTCATTAAGGTTCTTCTTTCATTTATAGTGTGAAGTACATACGTTCAACTCTATATTTCATTTCAATCAACCTTTTATTTAATTAATTACAGATTTCGGCAACTGTTAATTACTATATCAGGTTAAGGACAATGTAACACGAAAGTGCCATTAAGTTTTAATTAATAAATGGAAACCCTAAGCACATAAAATGAATAATAATAAATTATGAATCGATCTTGAAATAGCATGCTGCATTTGAATCCGTAAAAAATGCACCGTCAAAGTCAACAAACCAAAGCAAATACAACTTGACTCTAAACACAAAAATAAAATTAAAGGAAAAAACTTTGTTGTAGTTCATTCTATATTGCAGGAAAGTAAAGAACAGTCAGAAAGTTTTTCCGACTGCACGCTAGATTTACAAATATATAAAATATATATCATGCAATTTCTTTCACATCAATTACGGTGTCATCGTGGCATATTCCGGGAAAATACGGTAAGTTTGAATATTAAATAATAATAATAAAGTGTGAAAGTCTGTATTAAAGCGAACCGCAGTTTTTGCTACTTAAATAATAACCGTAAACATTCATTACTTTTTTACTCGACTTCACCCGTTACTCACCAAACAAAAAATTACTCATTTTTAGGCCTACCATCTATAAGATATGTATAAACTGTTTTTTCTTTTTTTGTTCCTCGTACCTGTTTGCGTGAGTGAAGGATGCTCGAAACGGTATCTATCAATAACTCCAAGAGTATCTTCTGTGGGCTTCTGAATAAATAAAGATATATATTTCACCTGCAACAAAAGAGAGAAAGGAGTTAATATTACTTGTCGTTGTGTACACATCAGAATTTATATTTCTTATTTATTTTTATAAGACGGCTTTTATATTATTAATGCTAAATGCGGAGCACGCTCAATAACATTTAATTTTTGCCGCAATAATTATTACATTTACATATATTCAAATTCATACTGTCGGTCTTTGAAAAGAAAAAAAAGATATTTTCAGCTTAGGTAGAGGAAGTTGGAAATAAAAGCCTTAGAGTTTTATTTATTAAGCCTTACAGCTAGAACAAAAGAAAGATGGCGATGTTCTTTTGATTTGAACCTATCCGGTAAGTGCTAGGTCTGGATCAGTGCTACTGGTATTTTCCAGTACTCAACGATCGATACACACTCATTTCTAAACTCGTCTTTGTTTAGTATGTTGGTCCTGCATAGTTGCTATTAATTGGTCATCTTTGTCTAAAAGCTTCTTGGATATCTTGTTGAGAAAGCTGACCACAATCCCTCTGCAACAGGAAAAAGACCAAGATATACCGTTCAAGATAAATTGTGCCCACAACAGCTCAAATTTGAAGATGGGCAGCGTTCACGTAACAGTCTCGAAATCAAAATATTAAATCCTAATAAAAAAAATCAGAATTTGTTCCGGAACAAGACCAAAACAGAAATCTTCAAGGGTGCCAGGGTCCGTTAAATAAGATGCAGTGTTCCCAATTCGGTCACTAATCAGAAAACATCCGGTATATAAACAAATAACTTTATAGCCCAAACTTAACAAAATGGTTTGAGAACTTCTCCTATTATAGGCACGTTTCCCACAAAACTTCCGTACCATCTTTTAGAATAATTACCAAAGAACAACAAATATCAAGTCATTTTTATGTACAGTCTGTAACATTAAAGCGTAGCGCTTATTACTCGTCCACAACACCACCTAAAACTATTCTATGGTTCAGTTAAGTTTCTTTATTGAAAGCACCTTCATGCTCTTACCTAGTACGAAATCCAGTTGCCATTATTAGCGCGTATAGCCTGACAACATCAAGGCATGCTTTCCACAAATGTTCTGGCATAATCCTTGGGTAACTTTCTTATTTCTGAAGTAAGCTGCCTCAAACTTGACAGTTTATGTTTCATGAGTGCTTAAACATTTTTAATAAGATTGGCGTCAGAAGATTGTGACGGCCAATTCAGCGTCTGCATACCCTTTTGCATCTTCCACTCGCTGCATCGTCAACTTCGGTGTTTTGGGTCATTATATTCCTGCAAGATCCAGTTGTCAGTATTTTTACCGAACCATTTCTTAACTGATGATAGGAGACCCCGTTGGTATATCGTGCCATTGTTTCAGCGTTAAGCGTGTATGTGAAGGCGCATAAAGTACTAAATCCAAGTGAGTTCAGGCAGCCCCAGACGTGGACCATCACAGAATGCTTAACTGACTACTGCATTGTCCAGGCTTTTTTCCTTGGAATCCATGCCCAGAAGGAGGAATCATCACTGAACACCACATTCTCCATGTCGCGATCTATAGCCGTCTTCATGTTTTTTCTTGTCCATTTGGTGATTTTAAACTGTCGCTGTCGTCTGAAAATAAAACTTGGTTTCATTATTTCAGCGTCCATCTGAGGTGCTCTCAATCAAATCGTAACCGGGCGTGGTAAGAAGAACAGAAGTTGCAGACCTTCGGTTAGTTAAGCCTGTTACCAGATTTCTTACTTTCAATATTTGATGGTGCAGCTGAACACTAGTAACTATGCGAATTCGATGTCTTCAAAATCGATAATCTCCTTCAGTTGCTTTTCGAAGACGGCTTTGCACCCGTCTTGTGCTCTAAGAGTTAGTCTCCCTAAACCGTCTCACTGTAAAATAATGAATATCTAAACATAAAAATTGTCTTCCTCCTAGCAATATTATTACAAGAACAACTTCATACTCGGTTAAATTACGCGTAGTTCTTTCCGTTAGGACTCTAAATTTAGAAGACTTCCAAAAACTTGAGCATTCTTGCTTTTTCAGAGCAGAATGAACAACTTAATTCTAACTTTGACAATGATCAAAAATAAAGAAAACAACTAAAGTGCTGCTAGAAAATATTTTATGGCATAACTGACAAGATATACTATTTCTCCGGGGTTCTGGTATAGTGCAGATACTGCGCATATAGTCAATGTTCGGCGAGGAAGCCCCTGGAACGGTCATCTGTCCGTCATTGAGTTGCTGTACCGGCTCCCAAAATGATCTCAATTCTTTAAGGTTCTTCCTTCCTCAACCTCAACTTCGATTATTTCATTTACGACATAGAGCGCTTCGGTTGAACTGCTGCAGACTCCAGTTAGTCTCCTCTTTCTCCTCTATTAATGCGGTCTTTCAGTTTCTTCAGATATCGCAGGCATTGCATCACTGGCTACATACCTCACCATTGACGTTGATGTATATGATGTTCATATAAAGTCTGACACATGACACATGATTTTTGTGTTCAGCTCCTCTAGATTACGTATTTTTGTATTGCTAAAATGGTTCGTCTGCAAAGTTTTGTGCCGGAAAAGCTTTTGATGCCACAGTGTGTCTTTAAAGGTTCTATCTGCCAAACCCGACTAGAAAATCTATTGAAGGTTGCCTGTGGTTGTCAAAAACGATTGATATCAATGCCATTTTCTATTACTAAACGCAGCAGAGATCATTTTGCAGTTTTCTCCTCATCAGCAAATGATACGGTAACTCACGAACTTGAAGACTCATTCTACAAGCAACAATACGGTTCTCGGTGGTTTCGATGAATAAGGTAAGATCTTGCATTTCTGGTGCACTCGATAATGGGATGGGTTCGTAGATAATTTACCCTAAATTAAAATAGAAACTCAATAAAAGTCGTTAATGATTTCCTGAAGATATCACAATCGATATAGGCGCCAGAAGTCAGGTCAACACCAACACGTTCGCTGATGTGACTTTGCACCAGGAACACCCTCTATATATCGGAGACGCTATGATAGCAGTGAACACTGTACTCAAGCTCTCTCCAAACTTACCAAGAGAGATTGTGCTGACTTAATCTTAATACTCTTACTTAAAAAAAGTCACAGCAATGTGCACAACTAATTTGCACTGTAACACTTACATCGAATAGCCAGGATCAGTAATCACTCCAAGCCGTACTATATAGCCTGGACTTTTACTCAGAAAATAAGAAAAAAACGGCTTACTCAGCACTCTCTGCACTCATCCAATACCTAGTTTACATTTCCTGTACAGCATCATTTAAACACGCTTTCTTGATCTACGAAACTCGAACGGTTTGCGGGATGGTCACTAACCCTTACGTACGTTACGAAGCAACGCACACAATGAAAAGTACTCTATTAACGCACGAGACACTGTTCGAACATGAAAGCAACGGTGCCTAATTCAACATATAACTTTACATGGACGTTGAACGTTCAATGTCGTTAAACGAGTCTCCCAAACAAAACGATAGTTCCAGTAACAATTTTCCATAAACGAGAGGGTTCGGCACTTTCAAAAATCACCAATATTTGGTGAGTTCATATACGATAATTAAAACAGGAGTCACACTCAACGATCCGAATAACTTAGACAAAGTTTTTGGGTTTATAAAAACTTAATCCAAGATACAATAACGAAGGAAATATTTATTTTCTGGCACTCGCAAATTCTGTTAGATCCGGTACAGCAACCGCATTGATTCAAAGACCAATTTCCACGAGTGCCGTAGAAGATCTAACATAGTCCCAAAGTAAATTTACGGTGCGAAATGTATCTAATGACCAACCCAAACGGAATACACATGCCATGCCCAACTAGGCGCATCTGAAAACGTGCTACAGAATAAAGTAAAAGCCGGATTCTAACAAATCGAAAATAGATTTCCCCATAATATCAACCGTTTAATAAGATCATTCATCGTCTTTAGTTTGTTCGAAGATATAGTCCAATAAAACACGATAGGCTCACGTCAACCAACTTTACTGGAATTATTTACAGAATTTGGTCTAGTCGAATTTCGAGAAATTTGTGAAGACGAATAACGACCATTCATTGTCTTTCCGGAGCGTTTCCCAGAGATGGACACGTGATCACAGTAACATTAGTTTTTCTACAACGAAACATTTGAAGCAACAGTAACTCTAATCTTCATTATCCTTCCATCCCTACAACTACTTTCAAAACCTCTTACTCTTTGCTTTGGGGCCAGACGAGAATAATGACCTGGAACTTTTGCTATTTCGCTTCGGCTTTGGATTTCGAAGACTTGGTTGATGGAACGCAAGGTTCTACAGAAGAAACTGCCTAAACGGAAGATGTCTCAACAGCAGCGTAAGCAAGGTCAGTTTCTAAATCAATCCTTCTTTTAGTCGTAAAACATAATTATCGATGGCACTACACCTTTCCTCAACAATGCGGCCGAACTCCGTCAAATCTTGTATAGAAGACAACTTAGTTAAACGTAACTGCGATTGGTAGAAAAAAGCGATGTTACTACAAAGAATTCTTAATTGGTTCTCCTCAGAAAGAGGTTCAATCAACGAGAAAAATTCCTCACGCAAGGCGTTTTCTAATTCTTTTCATTGGTAACAGAATGTCCATTGGCCCTATACCAAATAAGAGCTTTACCCAAAAATAAATCATAGACTTCAATGAACAACTGATCCAAAGATACATTCCTAGCCTTACACAACTCTTCCACTCGTTCTAAAAATGCACTCACACTCTGGGTTTTTTCCTAAGAAAACTTTAAACCCCATTTGGCTACAGAAGTAGTTTTAAAATAAATCTGACAGACAGAAGACCTACGGCTACTAGCCGAAGCAGTAGTAGTAGTTTGTGCGCCTCTGGCATTAGAAGACATGGTGACAGTTGCAGAAGAAACAGTTGGAGCGACCGATGCATTATCCACAACAGATACACCAGAACTAGTTGGTTCAACAACAGGAGAAGGTTTCGCTGAAAAACTCAATTTCAGTTGACGACATCAAAAGTAAAATACTAGATGAAATCAGCTCATTTCTTTTTGTAGTTTCCTCGGGCAACATTATTTAAGTATCCCAGTAGATGGGAAAACTTAGTCTCAATTAATGGTAGTTGGGAAGCCGGACCTCAGTCTCGAAAAGCTTCAATTCCTAAGGACACACATTCGAAGTCATTCTCACAGGAAAACGAATATTCAAGACGTTTCGACACAACCCCAGAAGCTTCTCTTGAAACTCCACGAATGGCCAGTTCATACTATAACTCTTCACGATCTACACTCATACGGTAAACCATCCTGAAAGTCAAGAAAACTAAAAAAACAGCAATGGTCAATATAAACCCAAGAAACTACAGATCTTTCAAACAAAGACAGAAACTCAGCTAAAAAGAAAAAAAAACTTCACACTAAAAGATCAAAACAAACCTTAAGACATCAAATACCAAATAATAAAAATCGAAAGCTCTCAAGACATCAGAGCTCCAAAAATCTGTCACAGACAAAGTGCTTATGCCCGTGTAAACTTTAAAGTTGTGTTTGCAGCAGCCCAGACGCCGGATTCGAACGGGAATTATATACGATCACAACGTGCGATGGAAAATTTTGATGTAAATTAATTTATGTTAAAACAAGCTTGGCCTGGAACAGCATTCCTATTCGGCACAATAAACAACTATGATGCGATAAGTAATTCTTTTTCGAAGAATCACACGTGCGTTACAATAAATATTGTACAAACTAAATCGAAACAATATGAAGCAAAATTTTAATAAACGAAAGTGTTTGAATATATTCTGAGGTAAGATCAACCAACTTTAAATCGAGACCAATCAACTTGAAATTGAGTTCAGATTAATCTCAATTTGAAGTTGATTAATCTCAATTTTTCATTTATTAGTCTCAATCTAACAACTGACTAGTTCCAATTTGAAGTTGAAAAGGTATTGTCACCGGAGAAAAGAGAAAGTCGTCGCTTTAACTTCCTCGTTGACGGTGGGCTGCTTTAGAAGTTGAGGGGCTTTTCTTCAGTCAAGAATAGGGATTTTAAAATGCTTTTAAAAGAAATTGGAGATTAGAAGCAAGAAGTCGAGATCTATCTGAAGAATTATGATAAAGTTGTGCCAGCAAATAATTAAAAATTATAGTTTACATGAAGACAAATTTTTGTTTCGATGCTCTTTAATTTATCGAAATTCTTACTGGATGAATAATGAATTGATTCCTTAAATGTCTATGCCATTCTCATTGTTTGTTACCGCAAAATAGAATTCGCATTAATTAATAAATATAAAGTGATCATAATAATAAAGGAATAATTTGATTTGTGACTCTTACGTAATTAGTGAAACACCCAATATTTAAATTAACACTCATATTTTGCAGAAACTGAAAATACATGTAATACGTGACTTTCCTACTTTATTTATTATTCACATTACATAACCTTGATTTACATTTTGTAATTTATTTTAAAAAATTCAGCAATTCCCGCCTACCTTTATTTCTTAGCCCAGTTTTCTTCGTAGAGAAATATTTTCAGTACGTTCACGTAGGCGTCATTAAATTCCAAGAATTTAAACATAATACAGTTTATGGATTACGAACCGTGCTTATCATTTATTTAATTTATTCCAGTAGGAATATAAGAATATCATAAAATAATGTAGCGAATGCATTTTCCATTACGCCGTACTCATCAAATAATTTGCAAATAGTTAGTTTCGGTGTTAACTCATGTTTGAAAATATTCACTTAATTGTTGATTTAATTTCCACATGCAAATAATTCTATTAAAGCAAATGCAGAGAGTTAAT
>VTPC01007760.1:188885-238912 GCA_011009095.1 Ignelater luminosus
TGCGCGCTGTCTAAAATCTATTGGTTGATGACGTTGCTTCTTTTCCTATAGCCAGAAGTGCAGTGTCGTCCGCAAATGTTGTTATCGTTCTTTCTGGCAGCTCGAGTGTGTCATTTGCATATAGCAGGTACAAGATGAGTCCAAAAACACTACCTTGTGGCGCCCCTGCTTTAATTTCATAAAGATCCGAGTATTCGTCTTCTGGTTTAACCCTAAACAATCCGCCGTTAGGGTAAGACTTAATAATATTCACATACTAACTAGATAAAGTTTTGCATAATTTATGTACTGGGTCTTCATGCTACACTCCATCGAAGGCTTGCTCTACGTCCAAAAATACAGCAGAACAAGTTAATTTTTCTTTCAAGCGCTTTCTCAATAATATCTGATCTATTGTCGAGTGTTTCTGTCTGAACCCGAACTGGTAATTTGGGATCAGACGATTTTTGTCGTCTTTTCGAACAGTTCTGAGATCACTGGGAGCAATGAAATCGACCGATATGATTTGACAACGTTTGAAGATTTCCCTGGTTTTGGCAGCATTATCATTTCTGCTACTTTCCAGACAGCTGGAACATGTCTTAGTCTAAATGCTGTACTAAACAAATAAGTAAGCACGACTATACCTTTTCTGGGTAACTGTTTCAAGACTTGGCCTGTTATCAGGTCAAAGCCTGGAGCTTTATTTGCATTAATATTATTTGTAATCTCTGGCTACCTCTTTTGGTGTTACCAATGGGATCTCGTTTGAAGATCTTCCAGAATATACTCAATATTGGCCCATTTGTTCTTCCAGGGATGGCTCCCACTTGCCTTGCTTCAATCGAATCGATTCTTGTATTGATGCGAGTTATCATCTGCAACATATTTGCATCATTTCCATTAATTCGTCATCTTGAATCTTTGGCTGTTTTGCATAGGTGACAGCATCTAACCTTTTGTTGGAGTTGAGATTCTTCGGTCTTTATTCTCTGGATTTAGCTTTTTCTTTTGTTTCTTTTTTCATTTTTTGAAGCTTCTTAGCTATTACACATCCCCTGCAATTGACATGGTATGCTTCTGCGCAGTTAGAACATTTAGGTGGTTTATTTTTGTTGGGAGTACACAAACTGGGGCTCTACAGCAAAATGTCTGCGTATGTTGATAGTTCTGACAACTCTTGCATTGGGGTATCAGCTTACTGCTTCTTATCGCTTCAATTGTTACTTTCATACAGCAGACTCTGTTTATTTGAAAGAACTTCATGACATCTTCGTCTTTATCAAACATCACACTGAAGAGCGAGCTATTTAGTGGCCCCGCTTTTGTTTTTCTCATCCGCTGACTTATTTCAGTTGTTTTGAAACCTTGTCCTTTCGAGTTTTCCTCAATGCCTTCGGTGCTACATGAATAGTGTAAACCTCTTAATACGACTTCTATAGATCTATTCTGTTTAGACTGTTCTTGATGGTTTTGACTGATGCCTCATAATCATAAGCGGTCTCTACGTTGATTTGAGTTGCTCATTTTTCATCATATTTGCATTGAATTTTATAAAAGAATTGAAAAAGCTTTTATGGTAGTATCCCATAACAAAAGAATAAAGTTAGGAAGACAGCGGAAAGTCTTCAAATGAGAAAAGGAGTGAGCAGTTGCTATCAGCAACACTATTCAACTTGACGTTAATAGGTACAGTTAGAGAAGCAAAAATAAGAGGCACTATAAACACCAGAAATACACAAATAATACAAAAAACAAAGAAAGTTAACAGTATGTATACATCAGTGCTGACATAAGGTTGTGAAACATGAGCACTCGATGATATATCTAGAAGCAGATTACAGGCATGTGAAATGATGTACGTCATGGCAGCTGCAGGCGTTACCAGAAAAGACGATAAGAGGATCGTATGGGGTAGACCCGATTCATAATAAAATAGAGAAAACCCAATTGAGATGGATGGGTCATCTAATCAGAATAGATGAAGGTAGAGAGGCGAAACAAATATGAAAAGCCGGAGTAGACGGGAAACTTTCCAACCTTTGATTTGCAGCGGGCAACGTGTGTGTGCTCCCAGGGATTAGCCAGCTGATTAACCCAAACTGGGATGAAAGCCTAACACATCAGCACTAGGAGGACGAGTGTAAAGAGCAAGAGGCCTTTTGTGATTCTATTAAAAGAAAAGTATTGCATTTGCTTGTAGAGACAAGAATTTGAGACTACCATATTGCTGGTAGTGTTTTAAGCCTCGATACGTATTCAGATCTGTTTGAAATAGGTGGTGACTCCTTACCCCAAGTAGAAACTCTGATTGCACAGGACAAACACCAACGGAAGCAGCTAAGGGTATCAAGAGTTGTGCCATAGTTTTACTAAGCTTTATGCGTTCAGTACTTACAGTCCCGAACACATTGCCTTTACAGCTCTACACATGTCGGCTGGCTAAGGCGAGTGAAAGGCCAATGGTTCCATGGAAGCATCGGGTAACTGTGGTGTTTTATAATTGTTATTATTGCCTTTATTCCCAAAAATTTAAACGCTTTAGTACAATAAACGCACAACAATCTGGGCGAGGTTCAGTGCACGAAGAAATTGTCAGTAGCTGCTCTACCACTAAACTCAACTTAAAACTAAACTAACAAGGAGACCTTACGGTATGGACATACCGAGATTTCCACGTGAATGTTTTTATAAATCTAGATTCAAAATAAATAGATACGTGCCCAAGATTCTATTCCAATTTTTGAAGATATGAATTGTGTAAAACTTGAGCGACTTTATTCACCTCCAAGAGACTGCAAAGAAGAAAATTAGTTTGTTAACTTAAACTGCAAACCAAATGATTCCGAGTCCAAGAGGCACGCGAATTTGACCAGCGCGTGAAGCGGCTCAGAAAGATTCAAGCAACCAGGAGCAAATCAAATGAGAAAACAAAACTAACTATACGAGTGCATAAGTCTAGTAAGATAAGTAAGACACAATATCACAGAGAAGAAAGCGATCTAACACCGTAAAGTAATCTATCTAACTAATTTATGACCGCTACGAAAGATTATTGTTCACATTTCCCACCTTTTCGTTTTTTACTTTTCATGGTCACTTTCTCCTACTTAGACACCACGATTTCCTTTTCCGTTAGTTGTCTGCAGGGCCGGCGCTGAGATGTGCAAATGAGGTAAACTGCCAAACTGCTGTAGGCGCCGCGATAAGATAAGGCATTAAATCGCACCACGCACCACCCTGCTTGCTACACGAAAGTGCCTCCAAAGATTTTGCCTGATCTAAAAACCTTTCTAATGGCATGACGTAATCCGTAATCCCAAACTTATAATCTGTTGGTTATTTAGTGCCTACGAGTGATTCCCAGACATTTAATAATGTTCTGAAAACCCATATCTGTATAAGTCTCCAAGTATGATTTGCAACTTGACAAGTTTGTAAGTTGTAGGCGTACGGTTTGTGCGATCAGCAGCGTAGAGTCACGGATTATCTAGAGCAGGGCCAGCGCAGAACGTGGAAATGAGGCATAGGTGCTGCGCAGAACAGACCAAAGTAGAGCACCTTAAAGAATTTTGCCAAAAGCGACAGCCCTGGTTGTCTACTCTTACTTTTTCGCACCAGTTTGTTTGGTAATAAGCATGTAGTTTCAAAAAAGGTAACAAATCTAGAGTAGGGCAAGCGCAGACCGCGCAATTGAGGTGTAAGTACTGCGCAGTACAGACCAAAAAAGAGCGCCTTAAAGAATACTGCCAGATGCGACAACCCTGGTTGTCTACCTTTACTTTTTCGCACCAGTTTGTTTGGTAATGTGTATGTAGTTTCAAACAAAGATAACAAAACGAGCAAATAGAAATTTCTTAAAGCTATTGTAGAAATTGCAATAACTTGTAAGAGGCCCAATTAAGTCAAGTTAGGCTTGATGGTTTTTTTATCAGCTTAGGTTAGCTCACCTTCTTATGACTATTTTGATTAAATCTTGAACAGTTAATTGGTCTAACTTAGGTTAAATTGTATTAAAATAAGTTAGGATATGTTGGGTTTGCTTGGCTTAAAATGGGTTAGGTTAAATGAAATTGGATAAAGTTAGGTTAGTTTCACAGTACTTATTTGTAGGTTCCTGCGCCGATTTGCTGTCTTATCTCTGTAACCTCCTACTCAAATTCTTTGAGCCTTATTTTCTTCTGCAGTTTTGGTAAATGTACAGCTCTCTTGAATCATTGCTTCCATCTAACAGCAGTCAACAATTGGTAGTGTCGATGTCGTCATTGGAAAAATTCTTGAAAGCTCGATAGTGACTCATTGGATACTATCGCGATGGTTATTGTTAAGTCTAAATACGAAAAAATCCAAATTAATACTCTCAGTTATAAAATAATTCCAAAAGCAAACTATTACCAAACTATTAGAGCATTGTCACTCCTGATTGAAGCTCAGTTATCGAAATTCCAGTATCGTTTTTTACGTTATTCCTCCATTGAAAACGGGTTTCGCATATATCCTGGTTTATAAAGAAGTCCTTAAAGCAAAAAGTAGATGCTACCCAAATGATGTTGCCATTGCAGAGAGTAGTGCGGAGGTGAAATTACAAAGCCTGCTAGACCACATTGCTAACCGAATTTTACAAGTACAGGTAGATATATTGAATCAGTTAACACAGTCGCAAGTACAAAATTTGATTTTAATTTGTAAATGGGGAACAGATGGAAGTTCGAGGCAAAGTGAATACAAGCAGAAATTCGATGACTGCAAACATCTCCTGTTCCTTTGAGGCTGTTATATAATTCTGCTGATGATCATGGTAAAAAAGAAAAAAAAGTAGTCGTATGGCAAAATCCGATTTTGTCGCCCCCTTAAGAATACAATTCAAGCGAGAAATTTAGTTCCATGTTTTCTTACAATTAATGGGTTTGATGTGACGATAAAACACACTTTGTTGTTTACTATGATAGACGACAAAGTGTGCAATGTGGTTTCACATACCACATCCACTCAACGTAGCTATTTCCAAGAATTTGAACAACTTAAAAAAAGTTCTTGAAAGCCCTATCGATGAATCTCTACTGCAGTTTGGATTATCACCACTACATGTATGGATTAGGTTTTATGAGGTGTTTCTACACCTTCCATACCAAGCGTGACATTAAAAAATGGCAGATGCAAGAGGAGGGCAAAGTTTGTGCGGAAAAAAAGAGAAAATCAGTCCAGACTCAGTTTTAAGCAGAATTAGGTCTTATAGGGATAAGTTGAAACAAGCAATACGGCACACAGATTGTTTGCCAATTTAGGAATATCTGCAAGAATTACTGGGATCGACGTAAATGTTACTAATCGGTTTCACATAATCCTATTGGCTCTTTCTAGTGGGCTGTCAATTGATGTATCCAATTCGCCTTGAAAACAGCTCGGCTATATGTAGAAAAATATCCTTGGTGCCTGATGCCACGGACCTTTAACTATAAAAACTACTATTCTTCCGATTGGACAGTTATCTGAGAAAGCCCTAGAATTGATGAAAAAAGACCTTAAGGAGGTACTTTTTAGACTACTTCTGTCATCAGATCCTATTATTTCATCAATGAGAAATCCTATATTTAGAAAATCGCGCCCACTTTTTGAAAAGATTGCACAGCAACTCATACAACCTCAACATGATTCGGACAGCATCACTCAGCGAGACAACTGCAGCTGCTGCAGTGACAGTAATAATTGATAAGGAATTTGAAGTTTTTTTTAAATTTCTTGCTTTAGGTTTTTTGCTTCAGAATGTAAATAAAAAATACTTTTGGTAAATAAGTTACTGTGTTGTTTCCATGGAATAGCAACTTGTTGTTGGTTATAAACTGTTCAGGAGAAAAACAAATGTGAGGTTCACAGAGGTTTTGTTCATAAATATGGATGTTTAAGACCACTGTGAACCGATTGGTTATTTAGCTTTTGATTTTTCAATTCTTGTTGTAAATAATGGCGGTCTAGAGTCGATCATGGGTGTCTAAAATCTGAGTAAATATATTAGTTGACTTTGAGTTAAAAATTCTGGATTGAAGAATCAATCGAATTTGACTGATTTATAAACTAATAAGCTTGAATTTCCAAACATACCACGATAATAAATTTTCTTGATCTGTAATCGATCATTTGAGAAGGAGCACATAGTTATTGGTATTAACATTGTTCTGACTTCTTTTGAAGTATGAAAGTTCATTAATTGAGTCATTCCAGATAGATAAGGATAGAATTTATTTGTCGAATATTGTCGCTTATTACGAATACTCTAGGAAATGGAATTAGTAACAGGATGAAAAATAAGAAACGAAGGTAATGAGATGATGAGATTTGATGTTCGTATTTACACTTTCTCCAACTTTAAAAACTACAAAATGATGTTGACCTTGAATCCCTGCGAACATATTGTGTAAGTATACGAATTGCCCTGAAATTGGCAACAATCGTATCGTTGAATCAGACTCAGTCAGATGTAGTTTTTCTATCGTTCATTTGCTTCTGAATAAGCTCGTTGAAAATTAGGGTAATTTATACACGCGAATTTGTTCGTATAAGTTCGAGAAGCAAGTTTTTTGAGTTTTCGTAATTCCAGACTGTTATAAATTGCACTTACAAATATTTAATCTTATTGATATTCTCTGGACGTTCGTCAGTTTGATGTGCAAATGCTAAATTCTCCAGATCCTTCAATCACCTTCAGAAAATAAAGCCAGAAAGTTCATAAATAAAATCACGAAAAATAATTTAAATTCATAACTCTTATTTATGAAAATAAATCCATCCCGTATAAGAGGCAATTATCATTTTCACAATTAGTTTCGTTGAGCACGCTTAACTGTATACCAATAGACATTTATTTCATGTTAATTGTGGACACGAAGAAAATATCAAATTGTGTTAATTAAAAAAATAAATGACGCCCATCAATGAATGTATTGATATCGACTAAATGTTGAGTTAATAGTACAGAAAATATTGGAAC
Source organism: Ignelater luminosus (assembly GCA_011009095.1). Lineage (NCBI taxonomy): Eukaryota > Metazoa > Arthropoda > Insecta > Coleoptera > Elateridae > Ignelater > Ignelater luminosus. Next base: position 195,850 of record VTPC01007760.1, read on the forward strand.
AACCTATGAATAAAATGCAAATTTAAACAAATTACTCAAATAGATTCAGTTATTTTAAATTTAAATAAGCGCGGCAGCGCCATTAGTGAAAAAAAGAACGGATTTTCTATTAAAAAAACGAATTTGCAAATAAATCAATAAAGCCTTCATACAGCAAAGTGAGTTGGTCTTCTTTTATAATCTGGAAAAGTAGTTTTCGAACTACCGCAACATGCAATTCCCATCAATCTCTCCGCTCAAGTTAGTAACGTCGTCAGAATTGATCATTATATAAAATCAGGAGAGGGACGATAATCACGCCCTAATGCGTGTAGATTTTTAAGCGCCCAAGTTGAAGAATGCGAATGGTTTTGAAACGAAAGATAAATTTCAAATTCAAATCGAGTTTAGCTCGGTTTATGTGTCAAGCGAGAAGGTCTGCGGTAGATAATATTTCAGAAAGGCAGACTACCACTAAAACTTTCCAAATTTTAATGGGAGGGTGAGGGGTTCAACGTAAAGATGTTTGTTGTTTACTGCTAATGCACTTTCCGCAGAACTGCTTTCCTGCCGCGAGTTTGCGCTAATAGATTTTGCGATCGTGATGATAAAAGCTCGTTTAGCATGTTAACTATATGCGTGCGGAAGTGCAGGGGAAGACTTCTCAAGTACACATCAAGAGATAACAAACAACATGTTTGATATCACAAATGCCCTACTTCATTTACCTTTCCCTCATTTTTTATGGATGTAATCTGCACCGCTACAAAAAAAAAATCGTGTCCCGTAGGGCCTCCAAATTTTCTGGCAGTCATAAAAGATTTTCTGTATGTCCGGATTTCTTAGTCTAAAATAAAATGATGAAATGCCAATTTTTCAGATAAATCGTTTTTAAGTAACTGCTTTAAACCGAAAACTCTACCCTTCACACATTTGAATAAAACGTTTTCGATGAATGTGCCGCTTTTTGAGTTTCAATTGAAAAATATGGAAATAACATGGAAAATGGTTACAATTTTTTCTATCCAACATGTTATTTCGTACATTTAATAGTTGACTGAAATGGGAATCAATCACCGCATATATTAGATAAGATCGATGAACTCCAACAAACTTTACAGCCGTCTATCTATTACATTTCTTATTTATTTTTAGATTGACCATCGATTTGATGTCCGTAAAGTCGCGGTCCATGATGAAACAGAAAAAGAAATTCCCTATATGTATCGTCGCGAATCCTCTTATGATTCTCATGATGAACGACTAACACAGATGGAAAAGCTGCAGATATTCGGGTCACGAAAACAAAATACGTTGTAAAGAGGCGGACGAAAAAAGTAGTTGGCACAGATTGGTGATATATTAAAAGAAGCAGTCGAAATGAAAGGAAGAGGCGTTATTCATGAAGATGTATGGTGAAAAGGCCAACCGTAAACGAACCTGCTAGTTATCAAAGTCAGGATTTGGTGCCCTAAAGGTTATTGCCACACAAAATAACCCTTTAATGTTATTTACTTACAGTTCACCGAATTTCTCCAACATGATCAGACTGTATTAGTTATCCAGACGTTATCATATAGGAGGCTGTCATAGGAAAAAGAGAAGGAGAAGCAAATAATTTTGCTGGTCATCCTATCCTAATCCTTTCGCATTAAATTGATATATCGTTAGGATAAAGAAAACTCCTTATTTTAGTGAGAAGCGGCCATTTTATTCGGCATAATGGAAAATGTAAAAAATTCATCTTGATAAAGACTCTCTATTCATTATTTTCCCTCCTTAATTTAAATTTCAAATATTACCTTTTATCGTTTAAAAATACATCATTTAGCTACGTGACTTACAACATTAATTATGTTAAAGAAAATGAAAAGACTCACTTTTGTGTTATAATTAAAATCACTTTTACGATAAAATTCGCCTACAACCGCTTTAGCGATATAGGTCTCTTGTTACTAATATAATTTAACAAAAATAAGGGAGATCTCTTTGTTTTGTTTTTATCTAAATGTTTCGCAGTTAAAATTCAGTATTCAAATTAATGAAACTGTTTCCACTGTATAATAATTAAATATTTTACATAAAGAGGTTTTTTTAAAATAATTTTATGTAAACCTGATGCAGTAAATTAAAAATTAACAACAAAACAAATGTTTGCTACATTTTATTAATTCCAAAATAGTTTTACTTATGTTACATTACAGTGGTATGCGGCAAATTAAATTTGTGCGTTTAAAACAGAACAATGGAGTTTGGTAGGTATAAACTGACGGAAACTAAATTTTTCCTTTGCTTTCAGATCCATAAGAAATGAGATCAACTTAAAGATTTTAAATGGAACATCCTGTATACTTTATGTAGGTACTCCCTATTTGGTACATTTAAGTCAAAACCATCTGCAAAAAGCTTTTCGAGTCGAAAATCGAAAACATTGAAATTGGTTGATTTTGTGCATTTAACGTGATTATGTAAAGCAAAAAGCAAACATAAAAAACCAAGACGAAATAAGGAAAAATGGTTATTCAGAGAGAACCAGGGCTTTCGCTGACGTTCTTCATCCGACTATTTAGCTGGAGTCAAACAGGTCGCATAGCAACAATCTACTTTTGGTTTGTAACAAGAAAATCAAGACAAGTTTGATTTCCTATTAATTAAGACTAAACAAATTTTGCTTGAAATGATGAAAGAAAACTGCTCAACGGATAGCACAAATAATGTCCATGGCTCTTGCTCTCTTCCCCTCTGCAACCTGATTGGAGGAACTGAGTATGCTCGTCTCGCGAAATAGTGACTACGAACATCTATCATGAAACAGAAAGGAGGTGTACTAGTACGCCTTAAGGGATCAGTCCTCCCAGCAAGTTAGGGTGCTATGGGCCAATAAATACAATAAAGAAGACAAAAAAAATTCGAACTGATCACATGGACGAACCAACGGCTGCTGATGATCGTTTCATTACCTTACGCATGCTGCGAAACCGTACTTCTATGTCTGCTGAAGCAAGAAATCAACATAGAGAGGTTCGTAGTGTCGATGTAAATGTATGGACAGTTCGCAGAAGATTAGTGGAGGTAGGTTTGACTGCTTGTAGACCAGCTCATGGATTAAAATTGCTATCGCGTCATTGAACAACCAGGCTACAATTTGCTCATAATCACTTGGCATGGACATTGGAGCACTGGAAAGCAGTACTGTTCAATGATGAATCTAGGTTTTCCCTTTATTCATCAGATGGTCGACAACGAGTGTGCATGTCAGGTGAACGATATGCAGCCCGTATGAAACTTGTCTTTGTCGAAGGGGAGTCTTTAACAGCACACCGATACATTAACGACATTCTGGAAGACCGTGTTGTTCCAGTTGCTGCATTTATTGGAAGAGATTTCCTCCTAATGCATAACAATGCAAAGCCTCATGTTGCACAAAGTGTAAATCGATATCTGGAAGAACCATAACCTGTATGGATTGACCAGTATGCTTGCCGGACATGAATCCGATCGATCATGCTTGGGACATGTTAGATGAACGCGTAAGAAGTCGACCAGTGTTACCAGCTTCGCTACAAGATCTTCGCATTGTGCTTCAAAGAGTGGGAGAATATCCCTCAAGATTATTTCCGTACTTTAATTAGCAGCATGTAAAAGCGCATGCAAGCTGTAATCAGAGTTAGAGGAGATAATACCAGATACTAGATAATCAAAACTCGCTCATATTTCTTGTTGAATTTAATTTTTAGGTTTTTAATTTTCGAGTTGTGTTCATGCATTAGTCAATTTCTTTGAATAAATCTACCCCAGGACTCCATATCTATTGTTTTTTAAATTCTTTAGATGCCTATGAAGTTAAGAAAACTAAGATATACAATTTAGAACACAACTTTCGTGTCTGCTCTATTAAACCTTAAAAAGATTAGTTGGAAACTTTTTATTGCACCTGAGTGTATTAAAAGAAATTACATTCGATAGACTGACCTGACAGTATTTTCATGATATTGTTTACTTAATCAAAATTCTTCCTCCTTACCTTTACATCGGTAAATTTTCTGATTGTATCAGCAAAGTCTATTTTCTCTGTAACCTCCGTTCTATTGAAAGAATAGCTAAACCCTTGAGCCTGGTTTTACTCAACGTAGATCACAAGTAAGATTTAATCAGTTTTAGCTTCCAAAAGCTGCTTTCATTGGAAACTACGGATACACAAATTGTTAAAAATAAGTTTAGGCCCAAACGAATGTTTGGTATAAACTCGGTAAAGACCATTTCCACTATTAATCAAATCATTTTAAGCGAGGTCCACTTCATTGCCTCTTCCGTTGCGATCCCCGTTGCTTTTATATGCCGCCTTAATCTCTTTATTTTGGGCAGTATCTTTTCTTTTTCGAAGTCGTCGTACATATTATGAAATAAGGCTAGGAAGTTGTAAGCTATTAAATTCATTGCATAAATAATGCTGAATTTTTCAAAAACGTTCTCCATTGATTCCATTCTTGTAGTCAGTTCCTGATACAATTTGTCTATACATTAATTCATACATCTTCTTAATTCTTGTTCTAAACATAATCCTTCATCTCTTGCTTTTTCTCCAGGCATAACTTTCCCGAACCTTCTTCGTCCCCTTCTTTCAACAGATATTCACATTTCTTCACACGTTTTGTTTGCAAACTTCAATGCCTTATCTACCAATTCATCACGACTTTCTTCTAAAAAAATTTTCAAGCTTCTTAGATTCTGTACAATCTTCTCTTCTGTTTGTAAATATTTTTGAGTATGAATTGCTACCTCTAAAATGTTCGACCACAAGTAAAGGAACACGAGAAATTTATAATCACGTATGTTTTGTATCAAGATTTCAGCTGATCCTCTTGTATCAACATTTCCAGTTTGATCACTTAACCACTCTACAGCTTGCACCACTTTGTCAAAGCGTTTCATTATTAGTTTCACGGCATCATGCTGAGCACTCCATCTAGTTTCAGACAGCTTTTGTACTGACACTCCAACAACTTGCTTAAGAATATCCCATCTACGGGGTGATGATGAAAAGAAATTGTAAACACTTTCCAATGTTCCCCCAAAAAATTCACACGGCTGGAATTTATTCCAAAAGCATGAACAACGCATAAATTTAGAGAATGATTTACGCAAGGTACAAACAAACTTTAATTTATGAAGCTTGCCATAGTGAGTTCATTGTCATAACCTTGACTTCCACAAAATTGTATGTCTAACCCATCAGTGTCGAAAACTTTTAAAACATCTTCAGCTGTGTCATTTGCTTTTTCCCACTGAGATTGAAAACTCCTAAAAGCGACTCTCTGACTTCGACTTTCCATTTTCAATGTGAACATACCTCATAACTTCACTCATTTAATCTAAATGCGATACATCAAGTGTACTGTCGAAAAGTATCTCGAAGTACTTAGCCTTCTTGACATCAACTATGATTTTCTCCTTTACACTGTTGCCCAAAATATCCATAAATTCGTTTTGGATCTTCGGTGATAAGTAAGATGTAGAATAATGCTGAGTTCGCAGACATGTTCCTTTAAAACAGGTTCATAATAGGAAAGGAGTTCAACTAATTGAAGGAAATTTCATGATCACGATAAGCCAGGTTTTGTTTGGCTAAAACAAAATTATTTCCAATAAACGATACAAAATATCATTTCCATTTTTTCCTCTCCGCATTTCGTATCTCCACACTAACTGCATCAATAGTTTTGTTAGGTTCTAATTTTGCTCCAAGTGTCTTCTACTAAATTAGCTACATGTTGTTCAAAACTTTCATGCTGAAATACTTTTAGATTTAATTTCAACCAGGACTGAAAACCTGCTACAAACTTTGAGGTACCTGCTTGTTCTTCATTAGTATTAAAAAGTTTGCAGCAAAAGCAAAACAAGCTCTTTTTTATGGAGAATAAACCATCCGTTTTCGTAAAACTTTTTCCGCATTTGGAAGTCTCTTGTAGAACCACGTAGTGGTTAATTGACGAGTTTCTCCTTTTAATTTATCACCTTATTTCTGAACTGATTAAAATGGACTTTCCTTATTTTGAAAACCTTCGCTCCCTCTTTGTATCATATCAATCCTGAGATCATCTGACAGAGGATTTGGCCAATAACCGACGTCAGAATAAAGACGCCATATGTTCGTCGCATTAGATTTGTCGTGTTCTTTTTGTGGTGAAATTGGAAATCACACCTTTTTTCTTCCCTTTTATGAAAACCTTCAGTAACATTGTTTATCTGCTTTCTTTCATTTTCACTACTTTTAACAGTTTCGTATTCAACTTTACGTTTGGAAAATTGTCATAAGGGTGCTAATATTATTTCTATAATATTTAAGATATTTGCGTAATTCACTGAAACAGGATAGACTGAGCAATCTTTCTGTTTTGGCTATTGAACATAAAACTGCACAACAATTAGACGTGAAGAAAGTTATTGAAAATTTCCGATGTTTATCTCTTTGATGAGGTTTTTAATTGCACCTTCTTCATAGATACCTCTTACATTCCATATTTGTAGAGGTATGGAGTTTTCCTTTTGTTTTACTCATCTTCTTCATTTCCTTTTTCCTTCACTGTTGTCTTTTGGCTATTGCCGTTTATGTCACTGTCTTTGTTTTCCTTACTCATTACTGTTTTTATTGCTTGGTCCGTTCTGAATCTATTACTATTATCATTTATATTTGCATTTATCCGTTTTTTTTTGAAGCTGTGGCTTTATTTATTTTTTTCATTATCTCATTTCCACTCTTCTGTTCCTATAGATAGTTTCTTAGATCTCATTTTGATTGCCTTTCCGTTTTCTTTTTCTTTCTTTACTACAATTCTAATTTGCTTTTGTATTTGGAGTGATCATCCTGAATAACTAGCTTTTTCCTGGCCTCTTATTTGGTTTGCACTTGTTCTGCATTACTTTTGATTTCCCTGTACGATTTGTTTTTTTACCTAATTCTGTTACATTCATAATTTCTGCTTTTATATGTAATGCCTTTCCCATAAAGTTTTCCATAGTATTCTTTAGTTCGTCTTGATTATTTGTATCTATTTTTAACCCTTTAAAGTACTACATTATTCTTCCTTTTTTCGTTTTCCAGGCGTTCTAGTCTGCCCTCCATCTCTATCATTGTTTTATTCATTTTTTTATTTTCTTCGTCCGGTTTTCTATTTTCTACTCTCAGTCCTTTAATTTTTTTCCTACACTCTTTTTGTTCTTCTCTCGTTTTTGTTTATCTCGGTAGGCACGTCTCATTCTCATCATATCTTCTATATTGTCCTCTAATTTTCTTCGATTCTTTACTGAAGATCTTCCTAATTTTCTGCTTTTCTTAAAGATCACTTTTTCTTCATCCTCCTCTTTTTCTGTGTCACTTTTCCTCGCATTTTTCCAGTATTCCTTCCTAGTTATTTTAAATCCCTTGGATAAATATCCATGAATGAGTGAAGTAAGATTTTTGATGTCAATCGCAAGATATACTACGATAGCTGGAGTAGCGTTGATTTGGCTACCGAAGCTGTCTGAAAAGTTAAGAAATCGTACCCTCCAGCCAGTAGAATCAAATAGATGGTGGACTGGTGAACTTCGTGCACGACATAGCACTGGTAATGAATGGATAAAATAAGGTAAACATGAAACAAACAGTCTATAACTAACTGTCAGTTTATTGTAAAAAGTAGTCAACATACGGTGTAATCGGTAATTCAGGGGCTCAGAACATTATCTGTTTGTTCTTACTCAAAGAGCAGAAAACTGCCTCTGGTAGCAGTACTCTCTGGCCATAGCTAAATTCCAATTTTGGTGGCGAAACGGACCGATTTGGTGATGGATGAAGTCAAGGTAGAGCGCCAGCTAACATTCTCATCCATCCGTGCAAAACATGATACTGGTCGGTCTGCAGTATTCGCCGGCATCCCCTAGGTGGTGCACAAATGAAATGACAGAAAAAGACTGCAAGTTGTAGAAGTAGAAGTCGTATGGAATAATAAACCAAAATTTTTAAAAAATGTAAGCATGTGTGATGATACCATATATATATATATCTCACATCATTATGCGGCGTAGAATACAGCATCTAACAGCATTTTGAACGTCGACATCAAGGATTCATAACAACAGTGAAAGACGTCCAGCTAGTAGAGCGCAACAGTGCCAGCTCTTCTCGCAAAATATTCTACTAAGATGACCTAGTAAAAGAAACGTCGGTTTGTTTGGATTATTGAGTTGTAATAAATTTTCTTTTACGAAACAGCCGTTGTGGAAAGTTGGATACTCAAAGTTGTGATACTTGTTGTTTGAAGATTTGAATGTAATAATTAAATGGGATGGAGTCTTTAAAATCCATGATTAAATGAGGAAATAACTGGTCTGCTTTTGAAATAATTATGATAAGGCTTGTATGTAATATAGATATAACTTGTTCAGGTATTGGGAAAATAAGAGGGAGAATTGGGAATGTCTGGCTCGCATCTTTGGATGATTGGTAGTTTCTTAAAAATTACTTTTGGCACATCACAGGGGGGCACTTTTCAACGTACAAAATGGTTCTCCTACAGGTCGAGGTGTCATTCGTTCTTCTTCCATGATACGATGGTCTCTTCCGTTGATAATGGTGGTGGTTGTTAACTTGTACTAGTATCTTCCACCTTCTGCGGTGGGTGTACAGAGTTCCTAGCTGTGGTTAGGCCTCTATAGAGTACTGGTTGGATCAGATTTCTTCTTGCTGATGTTAGCTGTAATGGAGCTGCAGATGTTTAAACTTGACGTGGTCTGATGATTGCTCGAATCTTAGAGTATTCAGTTCTTGTGGTGTCTCCCATTTCTCATAACTTATTACCTTGAACTAGATTTACTTCTTTCTTGAGTTTTTCTTCCACACGCTTGATCAGGTTTCGTAATTGGTGGATGTTGTGTTGTTCAAGCTGGAGAGGGATTGATTGCATCCTATCGTTGAAATTATCGTCACTGGCTATCTTGAAAGACGCATCGATCGGATTTCTTAATTGGCTCTCTTCTTCAGGACGTGTAACCATGCTGACAATGTCAGTGTTGCCTTTTGCTTTTTTGCATTTTGACCCACTATTCCACCCTTGGTCTTATGTAGTTTGGTCATTCAAGGTGTTTGTGCTGATGTCCTTTGCCCCTAGTATTATGTTCTATATATATGATTGTTTCATTTATCCATATTACTCTCTATTGATCTCCATGGCAATGAGCGAGTTAGTTTTGTTAAGACCAACAGTATTGTGTTCAGCATAAAGTTACTGGCAAACCTTGGTACCAGTTGTGCTTCAATCTGGGTAGTGAGTGTTTTGGGCTGCTCATTCCCAAATCGCAATACTTCTGCCTTAACCTTACTTCTTAGTAAGCCCAGTAGTTGAGCAGCTTGCTCGGTAATGAGCGAAGTTTGAGAGCTTGTATCTATGAGTGCCTCAAAATTTTATAGGTGCCATCTGCTTCTTTGCTCAAATTAATGCTGTAGCCAATAATACACTGCCTTCTTATTTTATGACGCTGTTGTTCACTGGTTGGGATGAGTGTTCTCTTGGTCGACTAGCTTGATCTCTATGGATAACGAAGTGGTATACCTTGTAGCATCTTTGATACAAATGCTTCTATCCTGGATTTAAATGTAGTTCAAGGAATTTCTCACAAAGATGGATTGTGTGGTATAGACTATTTCTGTTTTGATTCTCCCATTGCTTCTAAGGACTGTTATCCTTTTTGCACAAATTTTATCAAATCCTAGTAGTATTGGAGTTTTCTAATCGCTGCTCATGTAGCCGATTGGTTTCTGAGTTCCATTTCCTGATGATTGCGCGTTCTAAGATGTTGTGTCATGGTTACATTTTTGATTGCTTCAAGGCATTCTCTTATTATGCCGTGCAGTCGCCTTTTATTTTCTCAGGTGATTCTTGTTGGATGGGCGGGAAGTCCAGGATTTCGTCTAGTAACTTGGCGATTATCAACCGGGCCGTTTCCTAGTTTTCGTCGAGTTGGCTAGATGTTAGATTACTCATCTCGGTTCTCCATGTACGTGCGTCTCTAAATAATGCATTTTCTCGATATTGGTTAGATTGTGTTAGGAGTGAATTATCTTCAGAAACAGGTTGTAGAAGACGGTCCATCTTTTTCTCCAGCTCGTTTCATAGTGGTTTTCAGTGAAGTCATCTGCTGTAAATTCTTCTTCATAGATACAGATTTCTTCGTTTAACTGATGAATGACGTCCCATTGATCGTTCAACTTCTTCTGTACTATTCGTTTGCGTTTGCGATTTCTCTTGTGCTAATTCGGTTCTTACGCGTGTAATAGTCTTACGCACTTGCTTAATTATTAATTGCAGTCCTTTTAAACGCAGGTGCTGTATCTCTTCGGTTTTTCGTGCCAGTGAGTCGATCCTTTTAAGGATTTGTTCTTCCTCATTACTTGTATGCGCTATCGAGTTTAATGCTGTTGCTGCTTGATCGTCGTCCTTTTCAGTTTTTTCCCGCGTGCTCCATGATATACTTTTTAGTGATTTCATACGCTCTTCGTAATACGTAATACGTAGTTGAAGGAGAAGTACGGTTGGTATGTTCAGCTCAATGATCTGCGTTTCTTTTTTCTATTTCCTGTAATTGTTGACCGTACTTGACAAGTTCGAAAGTATCTTTTGGTTTTCTTGCAGATGGATCCTTTTTCAGCTTCGTAATGAGTTGCCGTGTTTCCTGTTTCCTTTTCGATCTTGATGTAGATACTTGATAAGTTCTCGCCGGATCTTGTTAATTTGATGACCGTAAGAGATCTTTGTAGAATTTGTCTTTGTAGGATTTTGTAAGGCATGGTTATGTTACGAATTTAACCTTATGTAACTTAAAAGCATTCAAGACGACCTACTCAATAATATTAAAATCGCGTAGGCGTTCGATTTCTATCTTTGTAGTGAAGCAAGGAAACATTGAAAAAACGCTAAAAGCAGGTAGCAAATTTTTCTATATAAGTCAAAACCCTCTCACCTTTCGCAAAGTCTTTAGTGATGAGGCCAAAACCAGACCGAAAGAGATCTGTCTAAGGGTACATTATATAATTCTCATATATTGCGAATTTTTTGGAGTAGACTAGGTGTCTTTTATTAAGAATGTAATAAATATTTAGGTACAGAGTGATAGATACAGTGGTTACCAGTTGACGGTGTAGCTTTGAAATTGTAACCAAAACCACGGAAAAAATTAAAAAAGTTGACTGCACTGTAACCTGTAGAAATTACAGCTAGTTCTCCAATTTTGCTAGTTAAGGAGTTGAGAATTTCACGATGCAGAATTTATAAACGTAATGGCAATTAAATTCTAATTTGTATGATAGAGAGACATCGATAGTTTAGAACTATGCAACGGCGATAAAACTAATGTCCCCCAAAGAGGTGCCTACAGTTTTTAACGAATTAATGAAGTTCACAAGAAAACGATATTTCCCGCATGTTTAAGTGGAATTTTAATATTCCTTCATCCACTCATAGTATCCTTTCTATTCATAATACCTTCATTATTAACGTACAAGACATATCACAAAGAGTTTCACAGCACCCTTCCGACACACACAATATTACAACAGTCAAAGCATTGTTTTTTAATCCGACTTCCTAGTGCTGGAATATTTAAAAAGAAAAACTCCGGAATTCATCTTGTTAAAAAGTTACTTCTCTGTTAATAAAAGCTAACTATCCGCAAGGTATGAAAAAGTTGGTTCCTTTTTTTAGAAGTTCAAGGGGGATTAAAACTCATCAGAAAATAAAATACGCGAAAATTTATCTGAGATTCTTTTCATCGAGTTTTTCTCTGAATAAAAAGCATCAGGCTGCATGGAGCCACTCCGGGCAATTTCACTCTGGGATTTGCGTCTTTGGTAATTTTATCAGTTATTGTTCTACTTCATCGCATTCCGTCGATATGAAAGCGACCGACCTTTATGCAGATTAACGGCATCAAATTCTGGAGTTATCTTCGGCGTTGAAATTCATGAGCGGACACTGACTGTATATTATCGAGTACGAATTATGCAGAACCTAGTCCTAGTGGCGCAATAATGTTAATAAGCTTGATGTTCCCTCTCTGTGTAACTCAATCGCGCCAATTAGACGTATTAATTGCCACGTTTCTCGCAAGAGACCCATTTACATAATTACTGAAACCAGGCTGCTGTATATTGTGGTACATTTAATTAGCTTAATATTATAAAATCTCAAAACTTAATGCCCTTTATATGCTGAAGCTAAACCGTACTACATTTCAACCACAATTCACAACCAAATATAATTTACTTTCCAGTCTGCGTAAGTAGTTTGAACTCTTGTGTATCCTTTAAACATTAGTTGAAGACCTTTGAGGATAAATGTAAGGTGATTAAAGGCACAAAGGGAAAAGTATTATACGAGTGTGTACAAAATTCGAAACTTATCATTGAGATCTCGGAAACGGTTGGAGGTTGTTTTCCACGTGTATCCTAAACGGGAAATTTTGGGACTTCTTTGAAACTAAAGTGTTTTTGTAATTATTTTTTTGTGTCACTCACTACGAAATTACTTTAAATAAAATCATAGAACGTCTACATATTCTCAAACATGTTATATCGTAAGTATTCTATTAACAAAAAGGGCACAAATCAATCAACGATTTCGTAGTAGGCACGGTGACTTTTCTCTTTCATACTTCAATATCAAACAATGGAAAAAACCTTCGGGAAAATCTCTAAATCTTCGCAAAGATACCAAACTTACTAAGAATTTGACACTTATTAATTTAGCGCGGAGAAATGATACGCTTTTACTGGGCAACCTTGAGCGTATATTACAAGAATGAAGTGAAGAAAATGAAAAAGTCGTCACAATTACTCCAACAAACGTTCATCACTGCAGAACATATGAAGACTGTCTTGGAAGGCTTCGACAAAATGAAAATTTCGCCAGCTAACATTAACATTTTTACTGATGTCGATTTCTTCCCAGCAGACTTGGTAAATACTCAAAGTTCTCCTACTCTTGATAATAATAACCTCTCCAACTCGCGAACATATTGAAAGAGTTGCTACCTAAAAGAAAAAGCATCGTCAATAAGCCCATTTGGAAGAATGTTAAGCATAGAAATTAAAAAAATTGGCTCGAGACCAAGGAGATGAGCAAGAAAGAGCTCAATGCACACGCACAAACTGTTCTGAAAAGCTATCAAAAAGGCGCAAAGTCGATCCTGGCAGAATAATCTTTAACAAGCTCATGTGGAAACTGTACGTAAACTTGCAACCCGAGAGCTAAAAAAATGTTATATAAACTGCATTGAGAACCCCTGACGAGCACTATACCTACCGTATCAACACTTCAGCCCTGCCTCAACCCTAGATTTCCTTGAACAAAAGCCTATTAGAAAGACGGTGAACAACCTACAGGTGACTGCAGAAATAGATACTAGAAGAAAGCGTCCGTATTATCTTCTTCGACCTCCAGACATCGTCTTTACTAGAATAATCCCCAGACGATTAGAAAATAGAGAAATCTGTAATCAGCATAAAAGCTCCAGATCACGATCCTAGTGATCCAAAGTCTATTAGGTCACTAACGCTTCTATCAAAATTGAGAAAATGGCAGAAATATCCCAGTTGAGATGCATGACGAAAGACCAAATAATGATCTTCGTCAAAAGAATGCGATCCAAGCAACTAAAACATCAGGAGGCTATTTTGATAGTTCAAGAAGCAAATATGTAGTGACATTTGCCAATATATGGTGATCAACCGTCTTTACGAAAACAGTAATTCTCAAAAGTTATCTGGAGAACGAAGAGATCAACTGGAAACTAAGAGATGTCCTCAAGAGTTCATCCTTGCTCCCGATACTTCGGCACTATAGTGGAGTAGTCCAAATAAAATATCTGCGTCTTCACCTTGACTCAAACGTGCATTTTGATCTACATGAGCAGAAGCCATCAACTTAATGCAGAGGATACGGAAAATAGTCCAGCAAAAATGGGAAACTAGAAAGCTACAAACAAGAGATTTTTAAGAACAACACTCAATCTCGGTAGAAAAGGCTTGCCTCCTTGCAGGACGTCCCAAATACGAGAGTAATTTGATGAATAACTTGGTTCGCAGACTCATAGGGGACGACAGCAACAACTGTATTTGTAGTCAAAAATTTTCCTTCCTTCCATATTCCGTAATTAAAAATCATTCTGACAGACAGTAAAGAAACTCCTGAACCGAAATTTCTTCATTGGTGATATATGTAGTAGTGTGCTACCTGCTCCTGCTCATAAGCAGCACATCTCTAGATAAAAAGTGGAATTATGATACGATTCAGATTTTCTTTCCGATTTTGTCTACATTGGCTGACTCTTGTCCTCCCTATGAAACCGTTCGACTTTGGGTAAACGAATTCAAGCATGGCAGAACAAGCATCAAAGACACATCACGTCCTTGAGGTCCGAAAATAGCTGTTCCGCTAGAAGTCGTCGACAAAGTCCGTGATATGGTTTTGGCCAATAGACCGAGTAAAAACATAGGTCAAGGACATCTCAAGTAAGCGAGTTTAATTTATCTTGCATAGTGAGTTACATAAGAAACAACTCTGCTAACAACAGAGCAAAATGCAAACATCAACCGACTGATTGCAAGTGTTTAGAAAAAATCTAACACCGTTTTATCATTATGCACACATAAACAGCAAGACTGCACGAAGTGAACCGGCTGCAAAATAAGCGAAAAACGTACTATCTGCTGAAAAACGATGGCGTCAGTATTTTGGGATGCAAAGGGAATTCTCCCGATTGTCTACCTTGAGAAGGGGAAAACTATTATCGAAGAATACTACGCACCACGAGAGATTGAAGACAGCGACTGCGAAAAAGGACTTTGGGATGGCCAGGCAAAAAGGTGCTGTTCCACCATGACAAGATACTAGCGCATTCAAGCGAATGTGATTCAACTAAGGTTTGAAATTCTTCTGCATCCACTCTATTCTAGCTCCCTCGGATTACCATCTATTCCCAAAACCCAATACTTTCCTGGCTGGACAAAAGTTTAGGTCAAACAAATGAATGATACGGGTATTTTGAGGTTCTTAAAGAAACTCATGTCCACAAATAAATCATAAGCCTGGAGAAATGTTGGAAAAATTTTCTTCGAAGGAACTATGTCAATAAACAAACTCAACTGGTTGTCTTCAATATCAAATGAAGTTACTCATATCTAACTTACCAAGAAGATTTGGCTTTTAATACAATCTATAGTGTAGAAAGAAAAGAATATAAAGATTAAGTTATCATTAGTGAAGACTGTTATGGAAAGAAAAATCGTCAACAGCAGCTAAAGCGACTTACTATTCCACTTTAGCAAAGAAATGGATTTACGCAACCACTGGTGAAATAACATCAATTCTTCCCAAAAGTCGCAATGTCGCTAATATCTAGCACTCTCTTTAGTGGACGTGGCCATTTGAACAGTTATTGATATTGAACTTATAAGTTGCATAAACTGTCCAAACGACTTTTTTGCTATTACGTTTGCAATGGCAATTCATGACGAGAGACTACTACTTGTAGTACTTGCAATCGACGAACCAGTGATACCAGAGGCCGTTGTACCTTCCGCTGTTGAGATTTAATAAGACAAATCCCAACCATAACGATCATCAACGACAGTATCTAGGATGACCGTCCAAGTGGCCAGCAATATGAAGTGGTAAAAAGATGATGTTTGCTCGGATTCGATCACCAGCAGAGTATAGTGGCAACTTTTAAACGTAATGTACGCTTTTAGGCTACCACACCGACATCTGTGGTAGTCCCTTCCAAGAACAGGGATCTAAGACCTATCGAAACGGTTCCCGGTAGGATGAAGTAATCGTCTTTCTAACCCCTAAACAAGCCAAGAGGTACTAAGACCGTTCTAAGAGCAACTATCAGTGCGGTTCTAAATGTTACTGTCAAGCAGGTCCAAATGTAACAGTCAAGGAGATTCTAAATATAGCTATCAAGGCGCTTCCAAGTGCAATGATAAAGGTAGTCAACGTTATTGTTATCAAAGTAGCTAGAGATAAAAAGGGTTTACTACCTATCAAGTCTCAAAGTAATTTTTTAGGATTACTAATTAGTGACTATTGGTAGAGCGTACGTATAAATGCAACGCCCTCTCAAACATACAAATGCATTCAGGCAAAAAATATGGGCTCAGTCTCAACAAACAGTATTTGTCAAAGCAGCGTGACACGAAATACTACATCCGTGTTTCAAGTAAAATCAGAACAAAAGAAACAGACAGAAAAAGACCGCAATCCTGACATCCCCAGAAGCCTAAAGAATAAAAAGAGTCAGTGGAAAAAGCCATTTTTAAATAGAAGAAGAGGAAGACGAAGAATGAAGATCAAACTGAGAAAAGCTCTAGTGAAGCAGATGCATTTATCGTCATTAACAGTATTACTGTCTTTATACCCTGTTCTCCCTACTTAACAAACTTCATAGTATGAATACAATTAATGTAAGACGAATATCCAGAATTCTTTTAAAAATTCGAACTGTTGTCAGAAGGTTTTGTAACCATTTCAGAAAAATCAAAACAAAATTTTGAATTTGATTGTAACAGAGCTGTAGTTCTCAATTATAAAACCTTTCGAGAAGCATATCTGAAGCGTGACGTCACGATGTCACCGACGTAAGGAGTAATCGAGAAGAAGAGTTTCTTCTAACACTCCGTTTTGTTCACGATGCAGTTGCGTACAGTTAGTAAGGAGAATTCTTAAGACTGGGTCTTAGATATTCTTTCAAGTAATCGCTTTTTGACGTTTTCCATGTAACATAATCAGTAGGCTGCGTTCGATTTTTAAAGTTCCACCAAAATATAATTAAGCTAGACTGGAGTTAGAATTTTGATAACTCTCACTGTTGAATTTATCTTGAAACGTACATACATCTCAATAAGATTTTCAGATCTTACTTTCATTGATTAATTATCTAGAAATCCTAATTTGGATTAAAGAAGTAGAAGAAAGGTCAAGACTCATCCATTATATTTTTAAATCCACTTCGAGTCTAAGTCGATCCTGGGCGTTTCAATTTCCACGCAGGTTGGCCCTCTAAGATAAAGTGGCGTTGTTCACTGGAGGTTTTCTCAGGCAGTTAATTGCATTTAGTCATTTTATTAAGCTAGACTGGAGCTACAATTTTGATAAATCTCTCTGTTGAATTTATCTTGAAACCTACATAGATTTCAATAAGATTCTCAGCTCTTACTTTCATTGAATAATTATCTAGAAATCCTAATTTGGATTAAAGAGGTAGAAAAAAGGTCAAAACTCATCGATTATATTTTTAAATCAATTGTGAAGTTTAAGTCGATCCTGCGCGATTCAATTTCCACGCAAGATGACCCTCTAAAATAAAATGGTGTTGTACACTGGAGGTTTTCTGAGGCAGTTAATTGCATTTAGTCAGTAGGTTACATTCGATTTTTAAAGTTCCGCCAAATTTTATTAAGCTAGACTGGAGTTAGAATTTTGATAACTCTCACTGTTGAATTTATCTTGAAACGTACATACATCTCAATAAGATTTTCCGATCTTACTTTCATTGAATAATTATCTAGAAATCTTAATTTGGATTAAAGAAGCAGAAAAAAAATGAGAAAATCAATTTTGAAGTTTAAGTCGATCCTGCGCAATTCAATTTCCACGCAAGATGACCCTCTCAGATAAGATGTCGTTATACACTGGAGGTTTTCTGAGGCAGTTAATTGCATTTAGTCACTAGGTTACGTTCGATTTTTAAAATTCCGCCAAATTTTATTAAGCTAGACTGGAGCTATAATTTTGATAACTCTCTCTATTGAAACGTACATAGATCTCAATAAGATCTTCGAATCTTACTTTCATTGATTAATCATCTAGAAATCCTAATTTGGATTAAAGAAGTAGAAAAAAGGTCAAAACTCATCCATTATATTTTTAAATCCATTTCGAGTCTAAGTCGATCCTGGGCGTTTCAATTTCCACGCAGGATGGCCCTCTAAGATAAAGTGACGTTGTTCACTGGAGGTTTTCTGAGGTAATTAATTGCATTTAGTCAGTAGGTTACGCTCACTTTTTAAATTTCCGTCAAATTTTATTAAGCTCGACTGGAGCTAGAATTTTGATAACTCTCTCTGTTGAATTTATCTTGAAACCTACATATATTTCAATAAGATTTTCAGCTCTTACTTTCAATAAATAATTATCTAGAAATCCTAATTTGGATTCAAGAAGCAGAAAAAAAGGTCAAACTCATCGATTATATTTTTAAAGACACTTCGAAGTCTAAGTCGATCCTGGACGTTTCAATTTCCACGCAGAATGGCCCTCTAAGATAAAGTGACGTTGTACACCGGAGATTTTCTGAGAAAATTGATTGCATCTAGTGTACAACTACACTTTTGACAACTCTGTGGTGAGGAAAAAGGTTTTTAGCAATGACATTACACCTGCATACCAGTTGATGGTTTGTTCATTAAACAAAGTAAATTGTGCAAGTCCATTTTTGTACTTAGCATTAAGTTTAAACCAATTATTACAAATTAATCAGTTTTGTCGTTTGTTTAAATATTTTTGAGATTTTGATTAATTTATTGATGCTAAATCAAGAAATATTAAGCAATCTTAATATTTTGATGATGCTATCCTTTTAGTTTTTGGTTTGGTGATTTAGAAATAAATCTTAAATCTTAATTTGATATTTTCTATAATGCATTTATGAAGTGAAATGTAATAAAATTACTGTTGGTTGACTGATCGGTGCGGGCTTTCCACTTCCCCATAATTCTTGTGTTTTATTTGCTTAATTTAAGAAGTGGATGGCGCCTAATTAAATAAATGGCATTTGTTATCTTTGGTCATAAAATTTTAATCGTATGGCAGACTTGATAATTATTGGTGAGTTGCTCCTACTCCTGTATCTGTATTTTAATCTGCACACCCCTGTATCTTTTTCATTTGTCATTGAATTAATTTCAAATAAAGAGGAAGTTTCTATGCTTTTAAAAAATTACTGAACGTGGGAATTAACATAAGAAACTAAAGAAAAGTAATGGACGTTTGCTTTTTTTGAAGCAAACATTCGATTTGGGATTTAGGTTTTTCTCGGAAAAGTTTATTTTTCCTATCTTGAAATAACGTGCAATGTAACTTCATGTTATTTACCTATTTTTGTTTTCCATTTTATTGGTGGTTCGTTTCATTATTTTTTTTCTTTCTCCATTATATTGGTAGCTTATTTTTGTATTCCCGCAAGACAACTAGTACTTTTGGCATTTCACGCTTATTGACCGTTGTATTTGTTTTAGAAATATAAACTGACGTGCACCTTTTCTTCAATTAAGATTACTATTTCCGAATAGGTATTACTATTGTTATTAAAAATAATTTTACAATCTGTTAACCTTACCTACTTTCCAACAAAATTAACGATTCTACCCGTTTATTTAGCCCTGCGTATAGGAATTTAATTTACACTTCATAAATGTACGAACGTTACGTTTTAAGTTCAAGGGAGAAGCTCCATAAAGTTTTAAGACCACTGTCCTGCACTAAAACAAATAAGGAACAGGAATTGGGAGAATTCGATAAACTTAACGACAAACTGAGGGGTAGGTACACCCTCACAACAACCGAGCTTCCTTTTGAACTCTTGTTTTAATGCGATCAACAACGAGACGTTACGCTTGAAAAATACATTTACTTTTCTACCAAAACAAATAAACGAAGCAATCTTATTCACTATAAAAAGTAAAAAGAAATATATAAATAAACAAAGCAAAATTTTTCCTTTCTGTTAACTCGCGAACTTATTCGCTATTTATGATTTCCAAATGTCAATTTGAAATGTAGAACAGGAAGTTAGAGCAACACTAAACCTTGTCAAAGGAAGGTGTCACGGGAAATTAGACCGAAATATGCACTTTACGTCGTTGTCACGTAAAAGAAAGCGACATTTCGATAATAAACACGTCAAAACGCTGTTTTAACATTGCAAAAAAACGGAAAATTTTTCCGGTCAAAGAACTTCGTGGAAAATATTAAAAGGAAAATGTTGGCAAAATACTTGAGACAGGCTGACATGGTATCTGAAACTGACCGGATTAGAGAATATGTAAATTTAGTTGGAAGTGTCGTCTCGCTAACAACCCCTCGAGTCGCGTGAATAATCAAGAGTACTTCACAGACGAAGGATAGCCCTATGTACGGAGTGGAAGCAAGTCGGTCAAAGCATTATTATATAAGGAGGGCTGTTTTGTCAAGAATACACATAGGAGCTAAGAGTGTATTGACCGCAATCATCCTTCCAAGTCGTCAAGTATACATACGAGCAACAGAGGTCGACATTAATTGTGTATCCTTGTTTAGAGTCAGGAATCATGTTAAGGCTTTTATTCGGAGGGATGAGGGCGTACTGAATGCCCGAAGCTGAGGCTATTGTTAGGGCGTAACTTGAGATTAATTATTATATGGCGGATAATTAGATAAAAGCTCCATTTATAATTATAAGGATGACACGAGAAAAGCGACATGAAATGATCTGAAAATGTGGGGAAAAGAGGAGGGGTAAGTTCAAAAGTTGTCGTCAGCAGCAGTAATAGGGCAACACCAGCGCCAGCCAGAGAATAAGAGGATAGAAGAAAACGGGTTAATTTAAAGGGGAAACAAAAACGAACAATGTGTACAATTTACAGGACTTTTATGTATAAAATATGGGTATCGCGAGTTCTGCCTGAATGGAGATTAGAATCTCCTCCAATTGCAAACTGCGTGATTTATAACAAGAATGTTTCGAAGTGCTCCTTGTACTGATCTCGACCAATAAAATATGCATGTTATAGTTGATACATCGTGCAGCATACAAATGGCTGGCAATCTCAAAGAAGAATTTCTACATACATTGATGCAGCATATCTTTGAACGATCCCCGGAAAAATTATATCATCAAAGGTTTTCCGTATAGCAAGTCAGTCTTAAAAGGAAGGTCCATGTATAATGTATTCTCGTTTTTGCATACCAAATTTCATCGCAAGGCAAATTTTTGTATTAAACTCATTTATCACGGCGACTAGTAACGCGAGCCAACTCCAGCATTGTGGTCTGGTGGTGGTGGTGGTCGCGTTTGGCAAGCCCCTTCTGCAAGCAAGAGGAGCGTGATTCTCATTTCCCGACTCTGGATGAATAATTGGCGACTCGTGTGAAACTAATATTATTCGAATGGGGCAAGTATTTCTACAACCTATAAAGCGAAACGCGAAGACAGGGAGACGTCAACTCATTATTAATTCTCCTCGATATTAAGCATGTTAAATATCAGATTATCGGAAGCTTTGCGTCATTATCCCGGCTGTAAAATAAAGCCGTCTTTAATGACAAAGAAAAAGTGCGGACCGGAAAAGAATTTTATCATTAATAAAGTTTATCGTTACGTTCTGTAGAAGATAAGGTGAGTTTATTCCATCTTAGAGACGACCCGCATCTGTATTCGCCCCACCGACATCAAAATAAAGATGTGGAATGACCTATATCGTCCGGCGATTTTTCCTGTAACATGTTTACTTGAAAAAGCGACGGAAAGTATATTAAAGTTCAGGTATTCGCGTTATAGATGCAGCAAAACAGGCATAAGTAGTATATAGCCTGACTGTAAAATGCAGGAAAATGAAACTTTTGCATATCAAAAGCTTCCTGGTTTCAACTTCTATTGGATATATGGCGGAAAACCCTTAAGTAAAATTTCCTTTTCTCTGGGAAAAAAAAGAAATTCTAAAACGTGCAACAATTTATTCTGAGACAACCAGGTTTTCCTACTGTGAACTATTTATTGTTCTGTCGTTGTTACAAACGGAAAAGAGTAAAAATATATTTCAAAGAACCTGTCCCGAGGTGTTTTTATTATTAATGTTGGGATTTAGAGCGGCTTTTAAAATCTAAAACACTTAAAGCGACATCAAGAATGTCTGTATTTACAGGGAAAATATTAATTAATAAAACTGGACGAAAATACGCAATGCGAAAATACATAAACCCAATTTGCTTTGGCATTAATCCAAGTATAAAACATCAAGGGCATCTAAAGCTCCCTGTTCGTCAAACCATCAATTATCCTCCTCGATTGTTTCCTTTAATGTTTTGGCTTTGTTTGCACTTTTGTCCTACGAGGGTTGGGGCTTAACTACGAACTTCAAGTAATTATTTCGTTACCAACAAATCTCGGAAATTGGTACAGGTTAAAGCCATTAGTTGATAGAATTTGTGAGCCCTTAGTTTCGACTTTCCATAAAAATTCGTGGTCTTTGTTGGTGTTGGTGTTAATCAATAATGGACGGTCCCTATAGATCACAAGTAATCCTAGCCTATAGATCATAAATATTTACGGCTAATGTTAGTTATAAATTTAACGAGCTTTTTTGTCTCGGAAGCATGGGTAAATTCCGTTTTATTTATTCTACAAACACAATTAGGTTAGAAGACATTAAATAATTTACGTCATGATTTTTTCATTAATTAGCGGTATACATACGTTATTCTGCTGTTTCAGCTAAAATATCGTGATTTACAGCAATATGAAAGCAAGTTTAGCCTTACAAGCAAAAATCAAGAAAATCGTTTCGTATAGAAAACAACCGTAATGATGAATTTCCAGTTTCTGAGGTTCTAGCAATCCAGACATTTATTCTATCCATATACCCATCTAGAGAATTTTTGATTAGTCTTCTTACTGCCAGTTTTTTTCATCTGATTTTTGATGGTCTGAGATTTCTCTAAATATAAAATACAACTCATAACTTTATCGCATATTTAACAGTTATAACCATTTATTATAATATTCAAAACACAAACTTACCATTTACTACTACACAAATTAGGGCATCATATGATGGGTACACTTTTTGTATTTTTGAGTCTAGCTTTTCATCATTATATTCTAAAGTTTGAGTTCAGCGTTAGGTTTCAGTTTAATAGGTGTATTTATACCGGACAACGAGTTAACAAGCTGTAAACCTAGAAGTTTAGAAATTAAAGTTACAGCAATAAGAACGAAAAAATAATTGGGAAAGAAAAACAGAATATATTGTGCGTCAGAAAGAAAAACAATGAAGGTGGACATTTCTAGAGTAATTTCAAACAAAAGAAAAATTCTGAAGTTCGCATAATCACAGGATGCACAAAACTCAGTATCTGTTTCTTATAGTAGCAGTGAGTATTTGCACTTGCGTGCTCTACGATTATACAAAACATCTTCCACAAATGGTGGCGGGTATGCATCAGGTTTTGTGACTGAATTGAATTTCCTCCCTTCAAAGCACAGTGGGAATTTTCCGGATTTCTTTTTTATGATGACAATAAGTGAACGTCATTCTGAATTCGAGGACCGAATCATATACAGCTTCAGTATTTCATTTATTTTTGTTATTGACCTGCTGCGATATGTAACGCAACTTTGTCAGTTTTACGCAAGATCTCTCCGGCGACTTCTTTCTTGTGAAGGTCAAAGTAAATCAAGTTTTCTTTATTTCTAACTGTAACAAGCAAAAACATCTGGATCGCGTAAGAATTCATGCCAAAATCTGTCTTCATTCCAAACATATGACAAAAATCCACTCATTCACACCTAATATTGATTCGATGGTCTTAGTTATCTCGGCAGTGAGTACGTTTACAAATCCCAAAACGCTTTGTTTATTTCCATCAGTCGCTTAAAGCTCAATGCAACTTTTGCCACGAGTTCACTTCTAAACCGTATTTGTCGATGAAGTAAAAACCTTTTTTTCCGAGTATCGTTTGATTTTCAACCGGGTCTAAAAGTGCTACCAATTTGTCGATAGCAACACTGACTCACAAATGGACGGTTGTTTTCACGAAATCAAATAATATTGGTGGGATGGTGCTGGCTCTTCTAATTGCCCAGCGCAGCGTGTGGATCTTTTTGGCTTACATCTTGGATACTCATTAAAGCGATTACCAGGGCAAGGAATCTACATTTGACGAAACTGTTTAAAATCCTCTTAACAAACATGATCTATGACAAATCCAGCATTTAAAGTAACCTCGTTTGGAAATCTCAACAGGATGGACATCCTCTTCCTTCTTTGGTTTATTACTTGATACAGAATGAACACGCTTCTGTGTGAATCTTAATTAAGGTCAATTGAGTTTTACATGTAGAATGGCTGCAAGTTTCTTAGAATCATCTGGAGTTGTCTTACTGACAGTCTTTTGAAGCGGTTGCACATAATGGCAATGTATACGCTGGACCTTACTTCTGCCCCTTGATAACGAGCACGGAACTCAGTTCAGAAGCCCTCATCGTAATCCTCGGATAGGAACGTTCTCTTCAATTTCAAAACGAAGCTGTCCGAAGACTGCCCACTATCACGACCTGAATCAAACTAATGCTTGGCCCTTAAAAAGCTCAATTGCGCTTTCTAGTGCAGCTGCCTCGGTTCGGCATGGTGTCCGTTCGGTTCAGACATCGGCAGTGGTTCTTCCTTGCCCGTTCCTGATAGTTCGCGCCCTGTCCATTCCTGTATCGTAGCTATCTCCTGGCAACTGCGTTTTGGAGAGTGCAGGCCAGGGGCAGCGCCGCACCGGTTCGGGACCTCCCTGCGTTTGGAGTCCGCAGGCTTCCGGGACCGGTTGTCCCTATCCGTTTTCACCTGCGTACGTCGTTGCCTTAGGGGAGAGGCGCGACTATTGGCGCGGGTGTCGCTTCCTTACCCTCCAGGGTGTACTCATTCCAAACTCGTTTTGGAACGCGGCGTTACTAAAAGCCACTTGTATGCCGCATCACATAAAGCATTTATTTCTGCGTTCGTTGTTCGCTTCTGCTCCGCATCATCGCTGCTGCATTCAGCCTCTGAAGACACCGCCCGCGATGCCAATGCATACCTAACCATATGCATTGCCCCTGTCGCGGGTCTCCACAATTGCCCTTCATCATTTAAATTTTAAGACACAAATACTGCATCTGCATCAATATCTGTGCTCACTCCAAAGAACGCTGACCGACTCTCCAACTTACTTCACTCATGGCAGACGTTCGTCACCTGATCATCCATCGCTGCCAACAATTGCTGCTGCATTCCATTACCACCACGTTCCGGCAGCTGGACTAATCCGAAGAAACAAGAACAGGGAACGTATCTACTTCGCTAATCCATTTAACCACAACCTTCAGCCGAAAAGGTACCACAGGGTACCTAAAATGGAAACTAACGCTAACAAGTAAGCACAGCTGCCCTTGATAGATTCACTGCAATTCTAAATTTCTCAACTTTCTCTAAAAAAGCATTTACTTTTAACTTACATGAATCAGCATCGAAGTAAATATTTCATTTGCTGACAGGAACTGGTTTGAGTGGGTCTTCACTGACATAAGAGGAAGTTGCAGCAGGAAATGACGCATTCTCAAGATTGATATGTCTTATATTATAATCTATGAAACGTAATATAGAAGCGTCCTCTGGCAACACGAAAGGTATCAGCTGTTGTGCCTGCAGAGGTCTCCTTTGACTCTTGAAGGTTCAAGTTCAGAATCACAGTTCGCTGTTCGCATACTTTCTTGTTAAATCTCTTGCATGGGTAGGAGAAATTCTAAATAGAAGCTCTCATTCAAGCGTTCGTAATCCTCTTCACCAATCTCTTATTTTTTGTAAAGTTTGGTCTTGGCCTTGCTTTGAAAACTGATCTTGGGTTTTGTTCTCAACTGCCTTATAATGCCCTCCACCTCGTTTAGTTTACGGCAACGGATGTCTAACTTCTTCTTGGATTCCAAACGTTACAGAAATACAGAGTACCACATAGCTAGCTTGAATCTTGATCACTTGAAGGTCTTTAGGATCAATATTTCTTATACTATAAATCTGGTAAGGTCGTGTATCACAATCTGTGAAATGGCAAATATACAAGAGAATAAATGAAATAATGACAAAGTATGTCAAAATATCGATGACCACTCAGACGAACAACAAATTATACTAAACTATATTATTTTGATTGTCCCCGCTCGCGTGCCATTTAAATGCCTGTATGCACGTTGCCAGTAGCTCAACTCAATAGGCAAGGTACAATAAATAAAACGTAGTAACACACAAGATAACGTTTTTTTAACCTGACCTTTGAAGAAACTCATGTGAAGAAAATGCCACAAGAGCTTCTCCGACGCTTTCACGTTCGCTAAGCAGAATCAACGCAAAGCTAGTCTATGAGGTGCTCGCAACCTCGGATAACTATCCAGGTAGCTGACGAAGAACACCAGCGGAAATATGAAATCAAGCGCAATATAGAGCGTAAATAAAAGCTTAAAACGATTATCAAACAATGTAAAACTGCAATCAAAAAATTTTTAATATTTGAAAGGGATCTATTGCGAAGCTCCACACAATTAAAAGATTAAAATAGTTTTGATGAATGTGCGCGATTCCCAGACAAGTTACAAAAAGTTCAAAAAACAAAATCACCAACTTTAGATCAAATAACTGGAAATTAATCCAAGAGCGTACATGCGAGCACTTGCTTCGTTTCGCTCGTCAATCAAGAATTGTCCGAAAAAGTTTTCCCATTACGGCCCTCCTTATCAAACAGGAATTTCGAAAAGAGACCGGAAACACTTAGTAGGCTACATTGTAACGATCCTCAACATCGATTCCCCGCGCATACCAGTTTGTTCCACTTGTAGCGTTCCCGTTTCTGAAGTTCGCTGGTATAAAGGAACCAACCGGTAAAAGCATGGGCCACCCGTCGCACGAAACGTGAGTTAGTAGAATCATTTACTGCTTGACCAAAAAGTTTTCTTCGAGTCTATAAAGCAGTAAGTCAATCAATAGAGTTGGCCGACTTCGGGCGTGCTACGAAAGAACACGGTCGCCCTGCTCGGAACATTCCTCGATATTTTTCCAAACGCTCTTAGGTTAGCCTACTTTGTAGTGCATCTACACTTTTCTGCTTGGTTTGCACACAGTTTGGCTTGCACTCCGCTTAGCTTGTGCTACCTACTTATGCATATGATTTGAGTTTTGATACAATAGCCACGTTTATTTCATTTGAGTGTTTTATTTCGATGTTCAATTTTCTTGTGTTGAATTTGTTAGTCGATCGACCCCTGAACAATCCTGTCTTCATAGCAGCTGCTCGTGTGCCCTCGCCTGACCAGATCAAACACGAGGAGTAAGAATAAATCTCCTAACCAAGTCTGGTGCCTGAGGTATTCCGAGACAAGGACCACAGTTTTGAAAGTAGCAGTGGAGAAATCAACCTCAAAAGCCTAATTTAATATTATTGAGACGCTTTCAGACGTCACAAGTTTTCAAATTAAAATATAAAGTATTTTTGATGTTTAGAAGCTTTTTATACGTGTCGATTAAATCAATATTAAAAGGTATACCAAGTGCGTATCATTTGAAAGATTCTGTCAGGTTATGGGCCCAGATACACAATGAGTTTAAGGGTACTGAAATATCACGATTTTGTATTGAGTTTTACGTAAAGAATAAGTCTGACGTAGAAAACAGTTTCTGGGGCTCTACTGCGCATACCAAACAATTGATTCAACAAGGTTAACAAATTTCAACAGTTAAGTTATTAAATTTCATTTTTCTGCTGAAGTAAATGCGATCAGTTAAGAAAATTTACTTCAATTATATCACGAAAAATTCTGACATAAGAACAAAGATAATAATTTACAGAGAATTGAACGTTAATGTGGAAATGCACACTGAACTTTGTGATGCTTGCATTTATGTTTATAGGCTTTCTTTGGGCACGAGGAACCAAGAGAGTTCACTTATGCAGATCTTTGGTTCGGTGGATGTCTGGTATGAATATCATCTTGTAATTGATATTTAATGATGAATGCACAAAATCTCATACCATCTACTTTCAGAAAGAGAAATGAGAGATTGCAAATAAATTGAATCAGTTCGTAGCTGAGCAGTTATTAAGAAATTGTTTGAATAAAATCTGAGCCAAAATGATAAATTCAGTGTTGTACATTCAAAACAAGTCAGGACCTTCTAGGATTTTCGTGATATCTCTATATGGATTGGTTATACTAAGAAACCTGAACAAAGCATTTGCGTATCTACTTCGTATGTTCATCTTTCAAAATAACAACGAAGGGAAATGGACCACAAGCCCGCCACAGTTTTGACTGGCTAGATCACGATAACAAAAACATCAAATTTTCTGCAAAGAAGGCATGAAATTTCATTTTTGAAGAAGGACGTGGACATTTCAATTGATGGTGATCTTCCTGATCGCAAACTTCAAGACTCAGTAGCTCAAACCGAAGGCTAGTCTTCGATTGATACTCAATAAAAACAAGTAGACTAGTTTTAGCTTTTTAAATATTATTATTGTTATTTTGTTTTTATCTTCTTTTTATTTTACATAAAATGAAATCGAGATACAAGGAATAGTAATTAGAAATCTTAACAATCTTTCGTTTGACTTACTATGTATCACCTAACCAAGTCTTATTAATATTTTAACTGTGTGGGGCTACCTGATAGGGTGATAACGCATTAATAATTTTATAAATGTAATGGACAGAAGTCTCAATTACATGGACTTCTCTTAAGCTTTGGTTACTGTGTAGAAAATTTTATCACACAAAACATAAAATAAAATAAAACTTTTGTCAAACAAAACAACAACAAAGATATAATTCACATTAAATCTATGATAATAGTCAACACATCAAACACGAGAATTATTTTTACCCGTACCCATTTCAGCCAGCATTTTTTTAATGCTAAAGGTTAATTTAAAAAAGGCTAATTACTCTGTTATTGTTAGGATTATGAATCACGTTTTTGTTTGTTTGTACACTTGAATTGGTGGTATTGTAATGACTCTAATTAATTTCCCATTTACTGATATTTTCGTTAGTTTACACTCTCTAATAAAATATTTACAAACTTTACCTGTTGGGAACAAAATGAATGCCAAGGTAATTTGTAAATGTATAATATGTAGCACAGCTTCCTGGTGGTCAGTAAAAACTATCCGGCACTGCAGTATGAGTTCTATACCAAAACTGAAACTACTGCTATGAAATATAAAGAAAACTTCGAACATACATACCTACATTATATTTGTTTAGGTTCCAGAAATACAAACCTGCCTTATATTTACCCAATTGGTGAGTCTAGTATTTCAGTTCTACACAACTATTCAACCCAAAACTTCTGAATTAGAAAGCACTGTAACTTACACCACGTGTTAAAACATTAACAAGCGGCAGAGTACATTCTAAAAATAATAAATCCCAACAAACTCAATCATTATTAACGAAAAACCAACAAATGAATGAATAATTATCGTGAAAAATACAAAAACAAATTACATCAGTTGCTGCTATGCAAATTTTAAGAGTTGTATGTGTTTTACAATAGCAGCAGTGCACTCATTTGCAGACTGCATTGTTTTAATCCAGTTTAATATCTTATAAGCAGATGCACGTCGTCTCTAAACAACAATTGCTTTAATAATTTATTACGTACATATCCTTGAAACATGGAACCTTGGAAATTGAAACTACTAACGCGAAAATAATAATTATTATCGTAACAACTTGAGTGTTGACTTTGTGTATAAATTTAACATTTGCCGTAAATAGGTTTCTTGCTAGAATAATATTGTTTCATATTTAGATTATGAGATTTATTTTAGATTCCCTTGATGGAATTTCTTTCAAAGTATAAATAAAATGCAGATTAACTAAAAGTTTAGATGCTCGAAAACCTACAGACTTCGTTAAAATGTAAAACAAACTAAAATTAAAATTAAGAAATGTATGAGCACTAACAGATTCAACTACATTTCAAATTAATGAAAAGAGGCAATAAATCAAAAACTTTCTTAAGATATTTTCAATAGTACAATAAAGGAACATTTTTTTCCAAAAGTCCGTGATAGCTTGGGAAAAAGGAAGAAAACGATCAAAAACGCTCAATTTTTGCTTCAGGCTTTTTACAGTTTACGATTATATTTCGTAACTAAATTGTTCAGGTCTCTGACGCTATCAAACACCTGACATGGTAAGGTACAGCTTTTTGCATAAATAATGTCGCAATGAATGAATTGATCACATACACAAAATCTGATTTAGCATTAATTATATAAAATTTGTTTCCTAAGAGCCTATAACACGACTATAGATAATTAATACGAAATTAGATTTCGTATATTTAGTTAATTGCTTCATTAAAGAAATGATCTGCGACATTATTTATGCAAAAAGCTGTACGTGTTGGGTTTTTCCTCGTTGCTATCAGTAGATAAAAAAAACTAATAACTCAGCAATCGCAGATAACACTGAAGTAGGACAATTTTATTGAGTGTCACAAGACTGATAGTTACTTTCTGCCACAACTGCAAAAACGCCATCGAGAAGAGTAAATAATCTTCTAGTATCTTCGATAGAGATCAAATTGCCTTAAGATCTTGCTTGCACAAGTTTGCTCTTCAGAAGCGGTCTGAATGAATAAATCTGTTAAATGCAGCTTAAATTTAAACGTGACTGGAAATCTGGGTATCTACTCAATCAACACGCAGGTTAAATTTTAATTTAATTTATTGAATCTGCTTCTCTTTCCATATTCCAAGTCTTCATATTCTGTTGTTATATTGATCAACCTCATGCTGAGTTTGCTGAACTCGAGAAGTTCCGCAAACACAGACTGTGAGAAAATGCAGAATAAGAAATAATAAGAAGCAAATTTGAAACTTAAAGTAAATTATTCTGAAACAAACATAAAAAAACAAGAACTGCATTACCTAGATCTAAAAGAATATTGAATCCGTTTGAGCAGAATTTAGAATCAAATGCTTATCCTACTGCTGATACATAGGACGGTCGAAAGAACCCTCCCTGTGTTGTCTTTAGATAAAAAACAAGAGTTGACTGTGATCATAAATGTCAACGTCAACCTTAATTAAGCGCTCCTAAAAAACGTCATTTTTTTCGAAGTCCACGGTGAATTAAAACATCAGTGAAGTGTTAAAAAAACAGTCGTCTTCAGGACTAAGCAGTGTCCCAGAAAATCTATATCATTTACAAACTTTTATTCTAGAACAATTAAAATCAAAAATTCCACGAACTGTGCAGTGCACATTGCGCCGTCAAGAATGTCAACAAAAATCGAAGAAATAGCCGAGGATGAAATAGAGGACCTCATCAAAGGTCCCGACCACACTCATCAAAAGCATATCCTTCAAAATCCGAAATGTCAAATCCCCCAACAAACGGCAATGATAATTTTACTCCCGTTTTAGATCGAAATTCGAATAAACGCACTAGGCGTGACTCGACTGCAAGCAACAGAACTGAAACTGAAAATCGATTTGAGATACTCGCAGAAGTAAATATGGAAGAAACTAGCTCAGTATCTAATATCCTTTCAAATACCAAAACATCCAAAATTCCGCCTATAATCATCAAAGACAAAAACAAATGGGCAACCCTCTCCGGCGAGTTCACTCGCCTAAAAATCAACTTCCCCAAAGCCAAAAACCTCTCCGACGGTATCAGTGTCCAATCCGTCACTGTAGAGGATTACAGAAACATGATTCATTTTTTAGATGACGATAGGGTATCCTTTTATACATTTCAACTCAAAGAAGATAAACCACTACGCGTTGTGCTAAGAGACATTCCAGAAGAAATCACCACAGACGACATCGCCACAGATTTACGAGCGCAAGGCTTCCCAATAAAGACTATAACCCGATTACACGTAGGAAAAGAAAGACGCCCAATCCTCTTGGTGCTCGTACTCCTAGACAGAACTGGAAACTATAAAGACATCTGGAACGTCAACACAGTCCTGTCACTAACAGTTAAAACGGAAACGTCCAGACCAAAAAAAGACCATAACCCAGTGCCATCGAGGTCAAGGTTACCGGCACACTCAGCGTGGCTGCCACTCCGAGCCCAGATGCGTTAAATGCGCTGCTAACCATCTCTCGACAATATGCCCGAAGCCTAAGGAACAGCCTGCGGCTTGTGTAAATTGCACAGGGATGTCACCCAGCCAGCTATCGTGGCTGCCCCTGCTATCCCAAAATCCAGCAAACTCAGCAACAAAGACCCCCTCCTACAGTCCCGCAACCTAAATTAAATCCCACCGTCTTGCCGACATCCTCCCAGCCAGCCCAAAACATTACTCCTTCCCTCACACCAAATTTCCTGACCTCCAAGACTGCTGAATCAGCACATTCGAAAAGCTACGTCGCTAAAGTAAATTCTCCAGCTCCAGCTGCAATCACTTCCGCATCCACACACCCAGCGACCCAAACAACAAACCGCACCCTCCTATACCAGCTTCTGGGTAGCGCAGCTTATACCAGCCACCCAGCTTTACTGCAGAAACTATTATCCCTCGCGCTAAATGCTCTAACAAACGAAGACATCTCAGCAGTCTTTATACAGCTACTACCAGAACTCCTTGACTCACTCAAACAATAATGACAGCACAACTAAAACAACCAACTTCTTCATCCAACCGACTAATAAAAAATCTCGACCTAAACATCTACTTCAGCTATAAATAACCCCACACATAACCATCTAAACGTCAACCATCACATGACATAGAAGGTTAGAATAAACTTTTACTAGGTACTTCTAATCCAAGCAAGAAAAGAAAGAAAGAAAGATAAAAAACAAAATATTTCAATGCTTTTCCCATAATAAAGCATAATTTCCTTTTTATGTAATTCTGTTTGTTAGCACTTTGGGAATGGATAGAGGTTCAACTTCAATGTTGTGTCTAGGATGCAGAAGTATCTTCGAGATTTCTACATCTTATCGTTCATACTTCTAAATTGTTAATAGAGAGAAAATCTCGTTTTGCATCCAACATCAAACTTATTTACTATCAATTCATTGAAGCTATCTGGTGTATTTGGAGTGGTAAACGTAAGCAGTTTATTGTAGCTTCTGGAGGACATAATCATGGTCCTATTGG
Organism: Ignelater luminosus; assembly: GCA_011009095.1. Lineage (NCBI taxonomy): Eukaryota > Metazoa > Arthropoda > Insecta > Coleoptera > Elateridae > Ignelater > Ignelater luminosus. Next base: position 228,827 of record VTPC01007760.1, read on the forward strand.
TTCAAAATCCATCTACAATGATGAGTCTCTTGTATTAAGCATAAAAAATCATTCAACTAGAAGAACAGCCTGGATCGATTATATTCCATTAGGGACAAAGAAAATACGTGGGAGAATCAAATATAAACCGACCTTAATTTTTTTCTGTCACACCAACAAAAATAATATCTCATTTTTCTACATAATCTTCCCTTTTACAGATACACACTTTTGCCAACGAATGGAAAGTTTTATGATTCCAGCCTCCTGGAAAGTGCGGGAACGGTTCTTCAGCTAATTGTGCACAAACACCTCCACGCTCCCCTCCTAGCGCCTCTTTGAGTAGTCCAAACATGAAAAAATCGCATGGTGAGAGGTCAAAACTGTTAAGTGGGTCTTCAACAGTACATTTCCTCCAATTCTTGTTTAGTCAAGGCTGGAGTGCAGGGGCGTGCGTTGTCGTGGAGCAGAAGGACACTTCAAATCAGCAGATATCTTCTTTTCGACCTGTATGCAGTTTTGACCTTGTCCAAGGGGCCACAGTAGGACTTCTCTGTGGTCCCAAAAATGGTAGTCATAACTTTTCCAGCTGATGGGCAAGTTCTGGCTTTCACGAGAACCTGTTCATCTCTTCTGCTCTACTCCTTACTGGCTTGTTACGACTTGGAAGAATAATAAAGCACCCGTGTCTCATCAGACGTCACAATGTGTTTAAGAAATTCATCTACTTCCTCTGGAATCTGTTCGGAAGTCTTTGTGAAATTTCAACGTGGGTTGTCTTTTGTTCGTCTGTCACAAGGCGTGACACCCACCGAGCCGCAATTTTTCAAAATTTCAGTTCATTATTGATGATATATTGGATAATCCTATAACTGATACCAACTTCCATGCTGATTTCTTGAACTGTGAGGTGACGATCACCTTCAATAAAGCCACGAAAGGCTGCAACGTTGTCTGGAGTGTTGAATATCCCGGGGCGCCCCTGATGTTTTTCATTTTCCACTGCTTGACGTTCCCCTGCAAATTCTTTGCACCAATATTTCATTTGAATGGGTGAGGGGGGTCAGTTCCTCATACTGTGTCAAATCTCGGCCGGTCAACCCCTTCATTAGTCAAAGTTTTGATTACGGTGCGTTGTGCAAGAGACACGTGCACCTCGCGCTCGTTCATCTTGATGGATACTAGCCACAATGACCCAGCCCAAAGATGAGGGGTCAGAGAGGGAGTCGGGTTAGGTTCTGGCCCACCCCATATGCCTTTGCTCGTCCTGCACCCATCAGTGATCTTGAGACACATAGGTCAGTTTATATTTGATTCGCCCAATATTATCCTAGTTAACCTAACTTAACTGGTGGGATGATGTAAGTTTCAAACAGACTCTCACTCGTTTGTGTAGACCAGAACTAGTACCTAGTATAATTACGTTCAGCCTCAACTTTCATATATCTACTTATTATTTATTATTATATTCAGGAAGAGCAGATCAGTATCCACATTTTACTAATTATAATTCCAAACAGGAATATTTATGCAAGATTCTAAGTCAGAAATAATAATGAAGACGTGCTCAAGTTACTTACTGAGACGATTCTCGCTCTGATGTTTCATAGTGAGTTACATACTTAATTGACCTCAATAAGATTGACGTTAGTTTATATAGGGCGAAATCACATACATTATAATGTACTATAATGGGAAATACGTTTAACCTTGAAATAAACCTTCTAGTTTTATGATAAAAATAAAGTAGAAGCGTGAGTAAGTGCTAAAAATAATGTACATATCTAATTTTGGCTTAACTCTTTTAACTTTTAGCCGGTTATCTTTCCATCCTGTATACACTTTTATGGGGCGGTTCATTAATTTATAGATTCATTAATTAATTATCTCCCTGCAGATGGTTGGTTAATTCCCTGTATTTGGGTAAGACACCCAGTATAAATTTCCAGTTTATTCCTTCTAGGTTTTCTTTGAGAAAAAAATAGCATCTGCTGTTTTTTATTAGCCTAATTCTTTTAATTATAACTTTCTACGAGGGCAGTATGATAATTTTTATTTTTTAACATAATCTGCTTGTAACTCTACATTCTTAGTCCAGCGATGTTTCAATTTTTGTAAGCCATTAAATAATAGGATTTGTAGTCTCCGTTTCGATGTGAACCGGTTTTCGCCAAGCCATTCTTTCATGTTTGGAAACAAATATAAATCTCTAAGGGGTCAAATGTAGAGAGTACGGTGGATGAGACAACAATTCGTAGCCTGATTGCTGTAGCAATTGTAAATGTGTGAGCTGGAACGTTATCATTTCTTTTTTCACCAAATGAGGAGGCTGTTGTCTCTTCAATTCAACGTCGAATCGGTCCAATAAAGCAGCATAGTACTGCCCCAAAAATGTTTTTCCCTTCTCCAAATAATCAATGAAGATTACGGTGGCCATAATCATCCTCGCCTTCTTTGCTGGACGTTCGCCGGGAAAGATACACTGTGCTGATTAAATCTTCATTCCCGGTGTGTAGTAATGAATCCATGTCTCATCAACGGTCACATTACGCCGCAGAAACTTACTTGGATTGCGCCTAAACATGTCCAAACATTTCTTTGAATTTCTCACGCGATTCCGCTTTGGGCAAATAGCTTTTTCATCCTCAGTTTTTCGTGAAGGATATTTTGTATGCTTTTAATCGAGACGTTTACAGTCTCTGATCTTCACCCGGCGGTGGATTTTGTTGACCATTACCCCCGTAGTCCTCTCAATCGGCCGGAGTAACCGCTCCTCGTCAAAAACGGATATTCAGTCGCGATTAAATTCATTGAACCAGTATCTGATGGTAGTCATCGAAAGAGCGTGAACCGCATTCAACTTTTCTTTGATTTCTCAACGTTTTCTCTTCTAGAAAAAGGAATCGACCGACTAATTGTTCTTTTTCCATCATTGCAAAAATATCCAGACTTTTCCCCTTTCAATAGCTGTTAAAATAAGACTACTCGATGAATCTGTTAGAAATTTTGATAGACGTCGGCGTCGTTTGAAGACTAGCACTAACAGTCGATAAAACAGATTTCAAGTAAAAGCGCCAGCTATCGTCCTCGTATACTGCTTACTAGTCATCATTCCATTAAGCCTCGTTTCTATAAAGAAGTTTATTAATAACGTTCTAGAGATCTAATCCTTATTAGATATTTCTTCTTTGTTCCTTTAACAAAAGGTCGAATTTATTTGAAAGAGATATCTTGTCCGTTGATATTAAAAAGATTTTATTCTATCAGGCTAAGTTTTAATTAACCCAGCCATTTTCCTAGGCTACTGATAGAGTTTTGTTGGAGTCGATTCATAAATCTTCAACTCTTTTTTCTTCATAGGTTTTCGTTTAGTTAGAAATCTCTATACATTTAAAGTCACCCATGAATTTATCTTTATTCGAATCCTTTGTTAAGCGGATATGTGTTTATCGACTATTATTGATAGACTCCTTCGTTGTTTAGTTTTTATCTACATTATTAGTGGTGTGCTCTTCAAGCTAGACTCCATGTCCTAATTTCTCCTTTAGAGAAATCGTATCTTGCTTAATTAGGTTGGTCCTAGAAGTTTTTGTTCTGTAAGTTTTTTTTCAAAAAGACTACTTTTCTAAACCTGCTCGATTGTGATAAAACTGCCAGCTTCAAATTTTCTCTCTGTATCTTATCTTTCCAATGGTTTAAGTTACTTCCAGGCCCGCTTTCGTTATTGGCAAAATTCAAGAATTTTTTTAAATTAGCATTGTTTAATTGTTTAATTTCATTTCAACTTAATTGGATTGTATTCAAATTTCAGTTCGACTTGTTTTATTTTTTTTAAATAGCTACGAATAAATTCAAATGACAATAAGAAGGCGAATAATTAAGAATGCACAGTTTCTTGGGGTTTTGTACGTTTCTTTTGTTCTAGCACTTTCTTAAAACGTTTTTCCTTGTTGACTCTCTTTTATTATACATAGCCTGTGCAAATTATAGGTAAATTCTGACTATGCTCAGTTCATTAAATTTTCCTTTGAGTCTAATTTTATTTGTTAAAGTGTAATTGCGTTATTAAGTAGTCATATAGCATTTTTAAATTTCATATTTTTTCAAAATTTAATTTAAATGAGAGAACGTAATAATCTTGTTGCTCATTCCCATTTCCATTAGTCAGCTTTTTATTGAATTTCGAAATATTTCTGTTGGTATGCTTATTTGGTTATTTTAATTTTCAACTTGTATACTGGCAGTCTCGAAAATCTCATGTCATGTCAAGTGTGTTCTTTTATTGTGAAAATACCTCCTAACCTACGCTCAAGGCCGCTGCTGAGTCTAGTTGGGTAAGACCACAAGAGGACTTTGTAGAGTAAACATTTTGTATCGGGGGGCTACGTTACAGAATGAAATTTTTTTTCTGCGGATCAATAAAAAACATTAAAGTGATCGTGTTTGAATAAATCTCTAACATAGGGTATAGAAATGTAAGAAGATGCAAGTGTAATTGGCAAACTTAAACTGAAAAATACAAATTGCCTTTTGAATTTGTCATTAGTCGATGAAAGTCTACAATGTTATACAGATAATGCAATTTTCTCCCTCAATAAAACCTAAAGTATCTAAGATATTCCCTGTTCATAAATAACTAGAATTAAAGGTGTAACGAGTTTCAAGTCCTGTACTTCTTATTTTATCAAATGTATGTACAATGGGCGTTGTTATTCTTAAATAAAATTGCAAGATGTTTACAGTTAAATCTAAAATTAGAATTTTCATAAGCCGCACATTCTTAAATCCGTAAAATAAAACCATTAATTATCTTCAAAATTAAAGCCAGTGAAAAGTGACATTTTTTGCTGCGTTACCTTGTTAGTATAAAGGTTAAGAAAAGGAGAAAAAATTATATTGAACAAACAAAAGACCTCTTTTAATATTTATCAGGAATAACTTCATAATACTCTACGTCTGGGTAACAACCGCTTATCGTTAGCAGCAAAGTTGAATATTTCTTCTTTAGGCATCCTTTCTGCTTACATTTTAGTTTAATAAAAACATTTGTCACTAATACAATTAGTAATCCAATCTCTGACAGTTATCGATTTTCTCGAATTTCTCTTCACAATCCTTGTGCCTTTTCAGTTGTGAATATAAAACTGCTGAAGTTACATAACCAATTCATTTCTTTTTCGTTTTCTTCTAAAAGAAAAAAAATTACACAACAGCGCTAGTACTAAACTACTATTATACGTATAATATACATAGGAAAGACTTGAACGGTTCGGAAACTTCTAGTAAATGCATAATTTATGAACCGATAAAGACTACATTCACGGTAATAAAACTGTCATCAAACCAAAATAAATGACGGCGAATAAAAATTAATTTGCAAGTTTTATTCATTAAAAACCACTGGAGTGTAGTTTGATTGCTGTGTAATTTAAAAATTTAAGTTTATTATGTTTAAAATAGAATAATTAGAAAAGTTTTGTTATATACGAACTTGAGTTTTAAAATCTCAATATGGGTGTAGAGAAAATGTTTAATTCTGAGAGCGTTCTTGTGTTTAAAGGTTTATCGATTATTGCAGATAAACTTGGTAACATTGGTCATCGTTTCCAAAGAGCTTTTAATCATAAAAGTTTCAAAATTTCTTACCTTACCTTAAGCAATGAAATTGTCATTTTTTACAGTACATTTAATTTATTGTATTATTACTGAAACTTTCAAGCAAGCACGTATAGTAAAATCTCCTTTTAATTATGATTACATTAAATAAAATGTGAATCAAGAACAACTTATTTACCTCCTGAAAATAATTTCTCCCGGGTCGGAAAAATTCCCAAAATTAGAAGAAATAAGAAAAAAAACTCATTGAGAGTAAATGGTAAGATGGTAATAAAAAAGGAACGGACACAAAGAAACCAAGAGAATTTAGAAAACATAATAATTAGCTGTAAGTAAGTAACCATGCAATTTTTGTTGGCTTATTTTGAGGTGGCTTTGAAAGCTGAGAATTACTTTCATTGGAACAGAAACGCAGCTCCTAATTACTAATTTTCTTTTACTCGAGCATGAAGAAAAGATAAATTCAAATTTGAACCTTTCACGAAATTTTTAAATATTTTTTTTCCAATCTGATTAAAAATTTTACCTTAAGAGTAATAAAAGAATCGGAAAAATCAGAAGGTTTTCAATTTAGTTCCGTGATTGATAGGCTACCGAAGAGACGAATTACTGTGCCCCTGTCTAATTATCAAGCAGAACAATCAGCCCTTGTCGAATGACTAATCGAAAGCATCGATTTGGGAAATTAGATAGAAGCTGTATTTTCCCTTAAGGTGAACTGATGATGGTTAGGGCCACGTAGTACACCCACAAAAGCGTTACGATATTATCGAGCCGTCATCTTGGGCGTTTGTTTAATAAGGGTGCAGGCAGGGTCGCTTTTTTATTCCGTGGCCATCCTCGATAAGTAGCTTTTGGCGTATTCGTGGGTTGTAGATCATTGGTCGCTATCTATCAAACGGCCGGTCGATCGTATCGTGTTATCGGGCCTATATTCTCTACATATCCGGGCGGAAAATGAGATGCACCCGATAAACCGCAAAGCGACCGCAACTTTATACCTATCCACCGGAGGCGACGAGCGCCATAGCTTTAGATGTTCCGGCTCGTCTGGAATGCGAAGGGTGAGGTATTGGCGAGCCCTGGACGAGTGACAGTTACACCCGCTGTTAGTGGCTGTCACAGTTGTAGCCTGACACGCACACGCCCTTATTGCAAACGTGAACTGTGTACTCTAGCGTTATTGTCATTTTAGTGCTGGGTTAGTACTAGAAGAGCGTGTATTATAGTTCACCGGATGGGAGCTTGGCTGTCATAAACCCCAGTTGGTTACGCCACTTTTATGTTCAGAATTGACTCTTACTCCGATAATTACCCCTGCAACGTGGTATCGTGTTTCATTTAAAATGGAACATACCTAGAAATGCCATGCGAACTCGAGTTCCCCCTATTTGCATATTAATAGCTTTTGTTTTCTACCGCTAGACGCTTTTCTCACTTTTAGAAAGACGGATTTAAGACGAAACCTTAACACCAACTTCCGCACTTTTTGCTTTTTTGTCTTTTTGTTCTTGCGATTGAACAAAGAATTTTACTTATCGTTCACGGATATTCCGTGCAATGGAACTTCATGCTTTTATTGCCTTACACAATTGCGATTAAGGCAGATATCGAATATGCAATTCAATTTTAAAAACCTTCAATAGCAACCTGCGCTTCGTTGTGACAAAGAGACTCTTGAAAGAGTCAATTTGAATGGTATCCTCCGCCTGCATTCAGTCAATAGATTTTTTTACATATAGCCAAGCTCATTGAAAACAATACGAGTAAAATTGTGATTAAATAAGGAACAATGTTAGGGACCGTCAGCTGTCTGATGGGAAGTAATCATCGCAAAACTTCAGAACACATTTCCATCAAGAATTCATTACAAATTTTAACGTTATCCAATAAACACGTTGAGGGAAAGGCCTTAAAATTTCGACCAGGTTTGTCATAGACATTTTCGTTTTAAAATTGAAGTGATAATGAATAAAAAATATGAGTTGTGCCTTTATGGGGCGTACATTGAAATATCACTGTAAAGAATTCTTAATCCAGATTAGAACAACTAGAGTAGTAAGGTGAGTTCTTGATAGAGAAAAAATGTTCTAACTCCTTCCGAAGCATATATAAATCGAGGTCTACTGTCTAGATTATACTAAACCTATAGGGCGAGCGTTCAGAAACAAGTAATGACCTTTCAAATCGGTTTAAAGGTTCGAGAGTATTTTGCCGTAAAATGCTATCACCGTGTTTTACAGAAGTGAAGCGAAAGTTAAAGCCACACATATGTAGAAATATTGGAACATGTTTACATTGAAAGAATGTGATTTCTGGGCTTCCAATTGCATTGTGGAGGAGGACGAATCTTAGAATAACAGCTTTACAAAAGATGCAAGTGTCGTCTTTTGTAATTCTTTATTTTAAAGTTAAACTTGATAGAATCATTCAGAAATCTACAAATTTTGGAAAATGGAAAAAAGAATAATTTCGACTGTCAATTTCTGTATATTATAACATCAAATCTAACTTACTACGAAAAATTCAAACGAAAGGCAACAGTGATGTGTACATTTTAAGCTGCCAGACTCGTAAAAATTTAAGAATGTGAGCCACTAAAAGCTTTCGCTTTGGTCTAATCAGAAAATGCAATTTTCAATTGCATCTCCTCAATAAAAAGTTGCATTGAGACAAATGTGGTGTATGATAAATAATAAAGCAGGCTATAAACAGAGAGAGGTACTCACCGAAGCTGTAAAATAACTTCAGTGACTTACACCGTCGAAATCTTCATCATCAATTTTAAAAAGGCAAAACGAGAAGGTAAAGCAAAGCTATGACCTAGAAATGGAAGAAAGACAAATTTGAGTTAATCTTCCAATAATTCACAAATAAAATTCTCCTTGTCGATGAATAAATCATGGTATCATTATGCTATTGCTTTTGTGATATTTAATCTCCTTATCAATCCGCAAATCGTAATTTAGTGGTAGTAAAGCTGAGAAACTTGGTAGAGAAATGAGGCCTGTCTGAGTAGTGGTGCAATCGCGGCACATCACATACTTGGAGGATCAATGTTAGGACGGCCTGGGCTCCCCAAACCCAGAAACCTATCGGGATAATTGGGACATGGCATCGTGGAGGTACCTTACCAGCACATCTTTGCGCTTCCGCACAGCACCGAACACTGTGATGTATCATACAATATATTTGTACTTAAAATGTCGTGAAGATATCAAACTAAGCGTGAAAAGAAGCCTAAGAAGAATATTCCGCGTCACTTTACCATATCTTCATTGGCAGAGCAAATCCAGACTGCACAAGTTACTTGAACAATTATTATTTATAGTAATTTTCTTAGAGCATACCCAACATTAAATTAAGTTTGATTATCACAAACAGAGGTGTGCCCAAACGAGAAAAAATACAAATAGGCGTAGTGTACTAATAATTATGTTCTGAAGTGATTTATAAGAATGTTACTTGAGCATCACAGTCACTTTTATGTTTGACTGCCAATTAGCCTAAGACATCATAAAGCAGAAACTCTCTTTCTCGGTAAGGTTCTCCATGTGATCATTCTATTGCAACAAAGACAAGAAATCTAATAGGCATATTTTTTGCCTCCTTACTGAGGCGCTTGAGGAAATATGAAAAGATTAAATAGAAATGGAAAATAAAAGTTGCCACTAAACGATCTGATAATATTTTCAAGATTAAACTGTTCACGTACCCAGCATTTCCCAAAAAAAGCCGCGTTTTCAAGTTCCGGACCGGGTCGAAGGACGGGTTCGGATCGAGCCGGGCCTCGCTTTAAAAATTTATCGGATTTTTCAATCAAATGGAACATGCTAGTTTGACAAAAGTCATTTCTGAATTAGAAACGGAAAGTAGAATAATTGCAATTCTCATACTTCGTTGATAAACTATCTGAAGATAATTAGGCACCAACACCGGCCTGCTGATAAGCATGTGTTGATTCAGACGAGGTCAATCTCCTAATTGAAGAAAATATCAGCCGTATATCATTTCGGTTTTGAGATAGGTAGGATAAAAGTAGGTGCAAAACACAATGAAGAGTGGCTTCAAGGCGAGAATTTCAAGCTTTTTGAACGAGTATTAGAAAATGTAGGCCAGTCTCAGCCTTTCAATTCGAAGCCCGGAAGACAAAAAAAACTTTATGAGGAACCTTCCACAAGAACTAAATCGCGCAGAGTGGAAGAGTTAGTTGCGAAGCATTCGCAGCTGCAAAATGTCTTTATGATGAAGGTAAAAGAAGTGCATCAGCAATAGTATCTGACGTTGGAAACGCGGCATCTATAGTACGGAAATTACAAATTTTCGGCAGCAGCAGATTGTTCAAAGATCATTAACAAGTGTGGAGGCATTGGCTCATTATGTTGATACAAAATGGATTTCTTTCGCCTATAAATCAACACGAAAAACTCTTATAAATGTAGGACACCATCCAGCCAGCCATTACAATCACTGAAATAAGTGTAGAGCTCT